>KZ112613.1:0-87466 GCA_002120305.1 Hypoxylon sp. CO27-5 | reverse complement strand
TGCGCAGCTCTCAGCCAATCAAACCTTAAATCCGCCGACCAATCAGAGGGCCTCCTGGGGCATCCTTATTCACCCTGACACAATCCTTAAGAAAACTTAAGGCATAGTTGCGTCGTGGATATTGGTTTGAATGGGAGTTATTCGGAATCTCGCCGTCTTAGCGGGGTCGGCTACAGTCTACCAAGGTTGTTGCGGCTCTTTAGTGCGGAGTTGGGAGTCTAGACGAAATCAATCAAAAAGTGTAATTGGACAATTGTGGGTTATCACAGACTATATACCGAATGAAAGGTCATTAGTAACTGCATGTTGCTTATTGTTGTCTGCAACTCTATTGCCGGGTCATGTCCTAGTCCACGGGCAAGTCCATGACCGTTACTTGATGTCATCGGACCTGTCCCGGCGCCGCGTATCCGGGGCGGTTTGACCCACGGTCGGTATAAAAGAATGACATTCCAGACAATAGGCAATGGAATGAGCAGATAATCACATACGTATCATCCCAAAATAGTTATCCGAAGTTTCATATGATCAACCTCATTCACGCCATCATGAGCAACCCAGAGAACCCCAACATCAGCCAGCGGAGCACGCCGCAATGGGCGCTCTACCAGAGAGAGTTATTCTGGGCCCCGAACGAGGCAAAACACCCACCTTTCAACACTCGTGAGATAATAGTTCATACACACGATTATCTCACTCTAACTAACAGGATCTCACAGACCCCGACAAACTGAGGGAGACGGCTAAAGAGCGCCTCAGCCAGTCAGGATGGTAGGAATTCCTCTTACAACCAGGGGTAAATCGTCAAAACCAATTCTCACGTGAATCCCACAGGCACTACGCATCCTGCAACGCAGGCCTATCATGGACGCACTACGCGAACCGCCAAGCCTTCTACCGGCACCAGATCATCCCGCGCATGCTCGTCGACACCGACAAGCGGGACACGGCAACCACCATCTTCGGGCACCGGGTCTCGGCCCCGATCGGCTTCGCGCCTATCGGCATCAACCGGATCTACCACGCGACCGGCGAGCTCTCACCCGCCAAAGTCGCGGGAGAACTCGGACTCCTGTACTGCCTGAGCTCGGCCGGCAGCTACAGCATCGAGGACGTGGCGCGCGCCAACGGCGAGGGTAGCCCGCGCTTCTACCAGCTGTACTGGAGCCACGACGACGCGGTGACGCTGTCGATGCTGAAGCGCGCCGCCGATAACGGGTTCTCGGCGTGCATGCTGACGACGGATACGTGGCAGCTGGGGTGGCGGCACGACGACGCCGCGCACGGGAACTACGCCTTCTACCACGAGCACGGGGCGGGGGATCTCGGGCTCAAGGACCCTGCGTTCCTGAACCGCGTCAAGGAGATGAAGCTCGATCCGGAGGACCCGAAGGATAAGTACCGCGTCGGCGCGGATTGGATCGATGGGAATATCTGGCACGGGCAGTCGTTTTCGTGGGAGCGGCTGCCGTGGCTCATGGAGAATTGGAAGAGGTTGAGCGGGGGCAAGCCGTTTGCTCTTAAGGGCATTCAGAGCGTGGCGGATGCGAAGAAGGCGGTGGAGATGGGCGTTGATGGGATTGTGGTTTCGAATCATGCGGGAAGGCAGGTTGATGGTGCCGTTGCGAGTTTGGATGCGCTGGTGAAGATTGTGGATGCGGTGGGGGATAAGATATATGTGAGTTTGCCCTCCCTCCTACAGATGCAATGGGTGAATTAACGCTTGTGCTGTAGATTATGTATGACTCGGGTATCCGAGGCGGAGCCGATGTCTTCAAGGCGCTGGCTCTCGGAGCTAAGTTCGTGTTTGTTGGTCGCTTGTGGGTGTACGCTCTTGGCTCTGGTGGTGAGGAGGGCGTGAGACATGTGATGAAGAGTTTGCTGGCTGATTTCGATATCTTGATGAATGTTGCGGGTTACCCCGATTTGAAGGGAATTGACCGCGACGCCCTCGATTCGATGCCGAAGGGTGCTTATTTCCCGTCAACAACAGAAATAGCTTGAAAGTTACGATTTCCTGGTGTTAAAGTGTGGTGGACTAGGGACCATACAATAAATGATGCGGAATCACCAGGCGAAATACAAATGCTGAAGATGTCGGACATAGGGAATAATAACGTCTCTGTTGAATATATTCATAGTTATCGCGCAAACGCAAAGATTCCTTCACGTATTTATGTCGACTTTTCATATATACACCTTCATTTCATAGTCACATCTTTCGTTCCCCCTTGGCTCCCTTCTTTAACCCGTAACGTTGAAGTAGTTTGCTGCAATAGGATCTTTCAGGCCTGCCGCAGTAATGAACTTAGGGACACTGAAGCCAACCTTCTGGCTCTGCAACATTTGGTTTGCCGCAGAGGGGATTTGCCAATTCTCGGGCTGCTCCCACAATAGGTTTGTGTATCTGTGCGGGTGCGGGGGCGACTCTGGTTGCGGCGCCGGTGCAAACCATGCTACAGGTCCAGTAGCAGTTGACTTGAGCGTTGTAATGCCGTCAGCTGACGCAGTGCCGCTCGCCTTGAAGTCCCGGATCACAGTGTGGAGGTATGTAGCCGCCTGGCCCTGCTTGGGGTTCGCGAAATTGGTTGATCTAGATTTACGAGGTTAGTTACAAGGAAGCAATAGCTTAGTACTTGAAACTTGAAGTGAACACATACGCGTCAAGGTCTATGACCCATATTAGCTGACTGAACCGCTTCGATACTTCGATTGGGAAGGAAGCTTACCGATCAACATCCAGATGTAGGTACCACTTGCAGTTCCATTAAGTCCAATGGTCGGTTGTCTCGAGGTCTCAGTCTTCTGTAGTGCTAGACCGGGTGTTACGGACTTGGTGCCAAACGTAACTTCAAGCTTCTGGGTGACCACAGGAGTGAAGCCTTCCGGCGTCTGGGCAGCGGAAATGCTAGCGAAAGCCAGTGCGGACAAGATACTCGATCCCTTCATCTTGAATATTTATATCAGCAATCGTAACCTAATTATTTGCGTGGAGCTTTGATCCGTCCTGCCGGTGTAAGTTCCCAGGACCCAGGTCAGGTATAAATACTACGAGTTTTGCCATCCAAATCGCGACCCTTACGCAATAGCTAATGCGGAGCTTACATTGCCCAGGAGCAAGTAATCTACTCCAGGCCAATTCTAACACCGTTTGGTTTATATAAGCTTGTTGGCTAAATTGGGAATTTTCCTGATCGGGCTCGGTCGTCTCTTGTGCATCGTCAATCTTCCGGCTTGGCGAATTAGGTATAAGCATTGCCTCATACGCGGGTCCCCCGCAAATTGATGGCAGTTAGATATGCGATGGCCTAGAATTCGATGCTGCTTGCCGATCAGTATGTTGACACTATCAGTATTGCCACGCAATTTGGGGCGGGAAGCATCTCACATGGGGTGACTAAAGAGAAGCTGTACCCCTGAATATGATCGCACGGTTGCTGACTGGGTACTTTGCCCTTCTCCGAATATGCGGCTCTGATGAATAGACTATAGTGTTAGTAAAGCATAGAGTTTCGCTGTTCGAGCATTTATAAGTAGATTAAAAAATAGCCATTAGTCATTAAAAAAAATAAGTGAGCTTGTGCTATCGTACAGATGTGCAGACTAGAATTCCCTTCAGAAAAGGATTGAGTAGGTAGGTACCTAGAGTACCTAGGTAAGTATCATGGTAGAGTCGGCAGTGCAAGAAGAACACCTAACACTCATTTCTCATGGCAGAACTATTACTCGATACAAGAATTATAAGCAACATGCCTTCCAAGTTGCCTCCAACTTCGGCTTTCCTTTCAAAGTATACGCCTGGGCGTGCATCCTTTTTGGTCACAAATAAGAACGTTTCCACATCCATAGATGCGGATTTTATTTTTCGGTTCAAACGAACTTTATTCTTGATCCTCTTCACGATCCAGAGCTTCGGCTCTCTGTCGTCGTCTTCTCTCAGCCCTCTTCGCCGACTTCTTCTTTCGCTGTCGCTCCTTAGCGGTCATCGGAACCTCGAGTTCTTCGGCTGAAGCGGGAGTCTCAGAAGATGCGTCTACTTCTGCTGTGGCGGTAGTTGCCTTGGACGACGCTTCTGCGTTAGAGACGTCGGATGTTACTTCTGAAATAGCATCCTTTGATGCTGGCGTAGATGCGGGCGTATTCAACGTTGTTGTTGAAGCAGGTGTATTGAAGGGGGTTCCCGGTGCCGCTGGGGTAGAAGTTTCCGTCACCACTACAACAGGGACCGAGGATTTAGGTATTTCCTTTGAAGTTGTCTTCTTGGGCGTTTCTTTTGGGGCAGCAGTACTCGGTCCGGCGACGGAGGCGGAAATGCTAGACATTATCGCCGACACCTGAGCATTGATTCTCTTATCCAAGATCTTCAGGTTTCGCACCGAGTCTCCCATGCGCAACAGCCTTGCTGAACAATCCGTCGGTTGGTTCTCTAGGTCGGATGCCGGGACTTCACCTCTAATCACAGCAAGAAGATGCCTAATGTGTTCAGCATCAGCATCTATGCGCGGAAGGGACTCCTGTCTCCAAAAGCGCTTAGTAATCTCGGTAGTAACAAGCTCGGCCAGATCACCTAGCCCTAGTTGCTGGAGTACTCGCGGATTCATCTCTCTGGTCGGGAGTTCAGGTATTTCTTCGCGTTCTTCGAGTTGTGCCTCATAGTCCCATATGTCGATTCTGCTTCGCAAGCGCTGTTGCGACAGAGAGTTAAGGGTATCCTCCATGCGTCGCAAATCACCCCTAAGTTCGTTCATGATCTTGAATCCTTTATCGTAGACATGCTCCTTAATGTCGTCGTGTTGATACTGCTTCTCCTCTATATCCTCGAGGTGTTGGTGGATTAATGCACCTTGGGCGTAAAGGCCGACTCTGTACCGGCACGCGTGTTCAACTATATTTGAAGGGTTGATATCCTCGACATCGTTCGTCTCGCCACTCGCGTTATCGGTATTAGGCGTCACGGTCTCGTCGTGCTTCTTGTCCTGGTTTTCCTCTGCATCAAGCCCACCAACCTTTGATTTGCCCTTAGAAGCCATTATGACTGATGAGTTCCGCGACCTGATGAGATGGTTGATAGTGTAGGAATTGTGGCTTTTGCTTGTTAAGTTCGAGGGAAGTAAGATATGTGTAGAGTTGCCTAAGTGTAGGAGGAAAGATGCGCGGCCTAGTGAGTCACTCTTCAGGTGCAATGGCCACTGTGGTTGTATGGGATAAATCGGTTCCGGATTGCTTCGTCATCAAGCTTTGAGGCTGCTGAGTTGCCAAATATTTATTAGGTAGGTACCTTGCCTCCTTCTTTCCAAGCGTGACTCAAGCTCTTCCGGCGTATTGAGGAAGATCTTGGGTATAACAACGATGTGAGCTACATGAGGTGTTGGAGTGATTCACTCAAGCTATTACTAAAACTACTTTGTTTGTCTACTATTGTTCGAACATGCCTTTTCAAAACCCACTTAGATACTGTTTCACGACACTGTAATTGCTCATGGTAATGGTGTATGTCTAAGTCAGGCGAGCAGTCAGTACTTATGATCTATGGATGCCGTAAAAATATGATCGATCGGTCGGTCTGTCACCTGGGTAAGCACCTACCTGATATTAGTAGAATGTCCGAATGTCCATAGCCTTGGTCTCCTTGTTCTATGTAGTCTCAAGGATACTAAAGATTATAAAATTTTGACATAAGTCAGCATAGCCGTAAAATGACTGGAGATATTCCCGGTTATCTTTATGAAACCTATGTTAGATGTTTCACCTATAGGTGTTCCCTGAGACATGGTAGACAAAGAAGGCATCATGGATATATAGCATTGCCTTAGCCTAGATGTAGTTTCTAGCTCCCGGTGGAACGAGTTTCTTCCCATCATCTACGGTGTACCACGTGACAGGCTAGAGGACTACGACACAGATCTGAGAAAGTCTCACAATAGATGAACAGCTAAAGTTGCCTCGAATGGAAACCATGTGACACCATGTAATTAGTGTTACCGGGAATTACAGCATACATGTATATATAGACACTTCTATGTGGAAATCGAGTCCAATCCGCCAATGATAAAACCCAATGGAAACCTTAGTCCAAACGCCGGTGGCCTATGCAGTAATAACCAAAAAAAAAGAGTTCGATTTTAGGTCGGCTATCATCATAATCATTGGGCATTGCTCCTTGATTAGGTCGGACTAGGATCAGTGGGCGACTCCATCACTGTTTTTACCAACAGTGCTTGGACTGTTGAGATCGCTGTCGTCTTCTCTTGGTCTCCTCGCACCATCATCCTCGTCATCACTCATTAGGCCCTCAAGTTCAAACTCTTGAGCGTCTCTCACAGGTACGTTCCCGTTAATACGAGGCCCTAGTCGACCGTTCGCAACCTCCTTATTAGGAAGCGCAGGGGTACTATTGCGGTCATATATGTTGATGAGAACGTTGGTAAAAAGGAAGACCAGGAAGGCGAGTGAGTATAATATCAGAATATAGGCGACATGATCCATCCCCGAAGAAGCGACTAGAGACATTTGCTCTTCCGTAGCACCCATGAATAAGAATCCAGAGGCGTAAAGCAACTTTAATCTTCATCAGTAAAACTATCGGTCTGAAGATATCAAAATTAGTGACTTACAAAGACGGGGACGTATTGGAAGCTGGTTGTTTCGCGGCCTTCCTCAGATACGCCGGGGCGATCCCGGAGCACGAATGATATCTCAATGATGCGTGTGGCACCAGCAGCCATGAGGGTGTATCCGAACATTTTGTGGGTTTCGGCGCTGATCATCAGATCTTGGGGATGAGCACTCATAGCCCAGCCGGTGATCAAAATGACAAATCCAGGGATGAAGTTGCGCTGGGGCCGACCATCGCGATCCCTGCTGAGCCAGACTCCAGCTAAACCTGCACACCACCAAATTATACCCATAGTAGTATGCTGCCAGTCATTCTTGACCCATGCGGTTCCCCAACGGTGTTCGGTGAAAGTATTGACCATTCCCCATGCAGCGATAACGGCGCTGTCGAAGAATTCCTGCGACCGTCCAGTACGTCTGAGCCAGAGCTGCCCTACCAGTAATAGAATCGTCAAAAGGATACCATAAGCGATAAATGCACTTCCCATGATAAAATGCGCCAGGCATTGACCGATGTGATCACCCTGGCAAAAGCCGAGAGCGGTGATGCCACCAAACAGCATTTGCGTCCAAGAAAGCACGGGCAATGCCTTCCCAACGATGCCATGTCCTATCTTCACGAACCGCCTAATCTTTCCATTGATACCTTTTTCGAGATGTAATTTCAGGTAGATACCCATGAGGATCTGGGCGAAGAGGAGTAAGGAAATCGGCGATGCGAACTTGGAATGAACATTGTTATGCCGGAATTCGCGCCCGCCATGCATATGGCCTAGAGCGTATCCGAGGATCGCCAGTGCGGTGCCGGCGACTTGAACGGGGACGTGCCATCGTGACTTGACGATCTACATAGATAGGATGACTGGGGTTAGAGTTCAGATCAATTGGGAGTTTGAGCATGGAAGGCCTACCCCAAGCACCATACCCAAGGGGAAAATAATGCCCCAAGCAAACATCTGGACAAAGATATGAACCCATAGCGTCGTGTCCTATACAATTCATCAGCTTCCGGCGCTTCCGCCATGGTCTATTGAGTCCTGTCTGGCGAAAACATACAATCGGCTCAACCGAAATAGCCTGTCCTTCCTCGATATGGGTAGAGCTGTGATCGTGTGCGGAAGCCATCGGTAAAGCAGCTATAGCTAGCAGAAAAATAGGTAAAGAAGAGAAAGCCATCTTTCTGTTCGTATCGGGCCACCGTGCCGCCATCATATGTTTCGGAGCAGAGGCTCTGGGTCCCAGGCAGGGTCGGGATACGAACCCCTGAAGCGACGTGTTTCGACTGTCGCCAAGACAAGGGGTGCTTTCGAAAAGATAGTTCCAAAAGCAGGATCGGATGACAATAAGAGGTAATACGTATCAATCCTCAATTATAAGAATTCAGCCATACCTAGAGGTACATATTATAGATGGTTGTTAAAAAGGTTAAGAGGGGAAGAAATCGCAGAATGTTGATCACAGCGATCTGTAGCATCAATTTTCGGGGCGCGACAACGATCCGTTTTCCGTTCTTCTAGTATGTACAATTAGATGCCATCTAAGTACTTCTATCTTACAATGAATCCCTGCATTGATTTGCCTAAATCCTATGTACTGCAATTGTACAATGGATGCCTTACGTAACTTCATACACAGCCGGGAATGTGGATACTTTCGTGTAACGACAAGTCCCAGTCTTGCATTAGGTAATACTCAAATTGAAATCTCGATATTCTGATTGGCTAGCTGCTTACCCACCTTGCCGTCATCCGCTTTAGCTCCAATATTACGCCTCGTAATCTGATTTCGGTTTTCTCTAAATGCGATTTTAGGTGTTCGATCTCACGATAATAGTTAACACTCTACTAAAGGCAAATGCCCTACCTATGAGAACATCGAGATAGGTTCTTCCTTGGTTAGATATAATCTCATAGAAGAGAGAGAACCTAGGATAGATTTTTATTTATTTATCTTTATTTTTATTTTTTTATTTTTTTTACAACCCGATATCCTATTGCTTAGTCGGCGCATCCGCCACTCAGATCACATTATCATTTAAGACCTTTTTTTTCACTTAATTATTTAGATTGGCGTACAGAAATTTCCGACTCCGAAAAGACCGGTGATGGTGCTTGCGGAGGCCTATCTCCTCGCTGTTGGTATCCTAGAATAGAAAAGGAAAAACAAAAATTTTAGGATATCTCACCACCATCCAAATCAAGCAAGCCAACAACCAACGAGGTCCACGATCCAATGACCTTAGTTTTGTCATGTAGGTCAGGAACCCAACCAAGACCCTGGAGCAGGTACGACTCCACCCTCAGCTTAACCACTATTACTCTCGTTGTTCTTCATGTCTAAACAGATGCACATGGCCACGATAATAGCCATATCGACGTTCGGCGCAATCGCAACATTATACGTCTGCTGCCCGCCCAGCAATTCTCGCGCGTTCCAGCGGTCGCGGTAGATGGACGCGACAGCCTGTCCGGAGGCCTCCTCTTTGATATCCGCCGACGTGTCTGTAAGGTCGCCCTCCATTACCAATTCTTCCTGCTGGCCGGATGCCGAGGTGAAGTGGCCTAGGAACTTGGAACCGATCACTGTGTTGTTGCATGTCAGTTACTCAGACCTTCAAACCACCGAACGTGAAGTCTTCAAGCTATCTCGAAATTCGGCGGGGTTCCAAATGGGATAAGCAGGTAAACTTACACTTGAATTTACTCTTCACCTCGAAGATCTCTTCGCCGTTGGGATTCTCAGCATAATATGTTGTGTGGATGGTCAGGTGCTTCTTCCTGATACAGAAGAGGAGGTTGCCGTTTACGTCCATGACATTCATACGATTGGAGAGCGTCAGGGACTCGCCTTTAACTTTGAAGATAGGCTGACCATTGGCGAGGGTAATGTCGAAGCTGTTCCCAGATAGCGATATCATCTTTTCCTTTATGACGAGTGTCTCGCTTTGCTTCGCGATAAAGGGAGAGAAGATGCCCAAAGGCCGAGGAAAGGGGGCTAATTGCGGCGGGTTTCCCATGTTGAAGGTTGGTGATGTGAAAGTCGAGGATATTCTAAGGTTGGTAAATTCGATTGCTCTGTTTGTTCGTACAAAGGATTTGAGTTCGAACAGAACCTGATTTCGGGGTCCCTTCGCAATTATATAAACTTTCGCGCCTCAGTCAAAATAACATGATAGCTAAAGCTATAAATTGCTGATACGTTAACGGCTTGTGACCTGTAGGATCGATGATGTCTTTGTCCTACTACAATTTACATCACCCAATTAACGGTTGAGATGAACATAAGCCCCCCTGTCGATCTGCTAGTTGGGTCCCCGAATCTGGTCAAGGTCACATCAGCCACTGCAGCTATTGCTGTGCAGCTGAGAGGGCTCCCAGGGCTGTCCCACTTCTAGGGCTACAGCGCCTCCGCCGGTAGCGTCAAGGCGATCAGTATGATACAGGTAGTAAATGTAACAGCCACCGTGTTCCGCTCAGGTTTTACATTTCGATTTGCTGACGCTATCAATTTGCCCTTGCATTAGGTCCCTACAGGTCTAGGTTCCTGGTACTGGAACCCCCACCAAGAGCAACGGCTAGCGTTGTACACCGCCTGAATCTAGCCAGATACTAATACCGTACGGCGTATTACGAAACGGCAACATTCCGTCATATACCGGCGTAGAGGTTGCTGTCCATTTACTTGTTGATCTTTATACGAAAAATCGTATAAGCGTTCAAACACCATCTATACTGGAAATTAGGCGGACATATCCCACCGCCTTTCGTCGCTCGCTCGACGATCTTCGGCAGACTATAGCCTATCTTCCACGCGAAAATCTCTATACTTTAATTTGGCTTTCTGGAGTATATTGTTAGTTCGTATTACTGCGTATCCCGTCACGGCGTATCAATCAAGCCGCACCAGTACTCGAGGCCTAATCATGCTTATCTTCCGTCCCCTGTGGAGGTCAATACCATTATGGCCGTTATGGGTACTTACATCAACGGGATAGATAGGTAGCTATCCACCCCGTGTTAACAGTCCAGGTAAGACCGTTTTCCGCGTCGTCTCCGGGCTGATGATCGACGCATAAGGACTCGCTGATTTGATGAGAGGATGCCGTTGATCACCCCCGGTCATTATCAACTCGCACGTTACTCCTTTTCCGGCGGTGTCATCTTTGTCTTCCACATACACGTAATAGCCTTGTGGAAGACAAATGTAAGTTGGTTCTCAAGTGATTATGAGGATCTACTAATGGTAGATATCAGCAACACGAATGACAACTAATATTTCCTCGTCCAGGTAAGGAACGCAGTCTAAGTCCCAAGATTATCAATAGCTACGAATTTACGTTTCCCCCCTATAGAATAGGTATATAGCTCTTACTTGAACTAGTTGGAAAATTCCGGTCGCTTTTAATTGCCACGGTTGATCGGTTTACCCGTGCTCGATAAGCTTGAAGTTTTTATATGTTCAATGGAAAGGGTAGGAAGCCACCTCTCTTATGCCGGGAGCAGTCCCTCTTCCGTTACACGACTCCATATATAGATTCATATACTAACCTTAATATTAGGTAAGTATCTACCTAATATACATACATGTTGTGAAACTCGCTGGGGCCCGACAATGTAAATATCCAATGATATCAACGCCGAGAGGCTGGTAAAAAGCCCTCCAAGTAGCTCCTCGATTTCTCTATTTCGTCCGGGAAGACGGTCATACCAATCCAAAGGTCGAGCCTTATGGCCGCAACAAGCAACTTAATAGGGTTATCACCCGGTATAGGGAGGATTTGCGCATGTCCTCACGAGTTGGAAACATAACGCCGTGCCTACCTATGTAGGTAGGTACTCAGGGCCGAGGATGTCGAGGCTACGGTCGATGGTAAAGCCACACATCATCCATAGCCTCATTGGGTACCTTAGGTAGGTAAGGTCATAATCCTACATTATGCTGACTCCTTCGGGGAGGAATACAGAGCCGCGTACACTCGAGTCCGGTCCGCATGACGTATAATTCTTGTACTCCGGTCCGGTGAATATGACTCGGGGTTCGATATGCCTATTACCTTCCGGAGCTGCTCACCTTTATTCCTTATTATAATCCATCATTGTCTACACCTAACTTTCCCAAGAAGTTACCTCTCATCCACTCACCCAAGACTTTTCCGAAGCCAATCCAGTTTCCTTTACAGCTATCTCTTCAGAAATCTTCCAATTATGGATTCCCAACTAGACAACACGTCGCGTCGCTTGCTAGAGCTAGGCGGGCTCATACAGAAATCAATCGCGAGCTATGTATGTTCCAGGCACACGTCGAATGGTCCCAAAGAGGGCACACTGCCATCGAAACCTCTCTTCGAAGCCCAGAGAAATCTGCTAGCGGCGGCCGGGATGCTCACGGAGCTCGTTAGTGAGCCTCAGGCCAGGCTTCAAGAAGTTTCCACTCAGTACTTCGAGGCACGTTGTCTGCATATCATTGCAGACAAGCGGATCCCCGATCTTCTATCCAAGAAGGACAAAGTTGGTCTGCATATCCAGGAGCTCGCATCTAAGGTTGAAATCGAGCCGAAGAAACTCTGTACGATCCAGATAAATTCCCCGCTGCGCTTCTTCGTGATAATAAACACGATAGGTCTCAGGCTAACCCGCGCAAAATGTTATAGCCCGGATCATGCGCTGCCTTTGTTCCATCCACATCTTCAGTGAGATTGAAGAAGACGTCTTCGCCAATAACCCCATTTCGGCGTCGCTAGTGGATAACGAGCCCCTGCGCGCATATATCCTATTGTTGTGAGTAGCCATGATCCCCTGACTATCTAAATATTTGGACGTTGACGATAAACACGTAGTGCGCTAGACCTCTACACCTGCTCGGACTATTTGCCGCGATACCTGACTGATCCCTCTAAGGGTGCCTCGTATTCGTCCGAGATTACCCCTTGGCAGGACGCGATAGGCACAACAAAACATCGCTGGGATTGGCTCGACGAGAAGGTCAAGGTTGGCGATATCCGCTCGGGTCGCAACGGCTCTCCTGGTCGAAAGAGCGCATATCCTGGAGTATTCGGGACAACTCTGCAGAAAACCTGTGGTGATGCGGATGACCGCATGTTAATCCACCGCCCAGAACATGCTATTTTCGGGCTTGCTATGGTGGGCGGAGGTCGTGTTTCCGGACAGGCTCACCTTTACGGTATGGTTCTGTCGTGCGGATGCCAAATGAGAACCTCCGCTAATATGAGAATCAGATTACCCATGGGCATCCTTGGGATCCGCCACGATCGTCGATGTGGGCGGAGGTGTAGGTATGTACTTCACACACCCTACCAACAAGATAGCCATGATAACATATTGAATAGGGGGATTCGCTCTCCAGCTCTTGCGTCTATACCCCGAACTTCGGGTTGTGATTCAGGATCGTGCGCCGGTTCTTGAACAAGCGCAGAGAGATGTTTGGCCGAAGGAAAACCCCGCTGCCGTTCAAAGTGGACGTGTAAAGTTCACCCCACTAGATTTCTTTCAGTTAAATCCCATCAAGCACGCAGATGTATACTGGCTCCGCTACGTCCTGCACGACTGGCCGGATGATGACTGCGTGAAAATTCTGGGCGCGATCAAGCCTGCGATGGGCCCACGGAGCCGGATCTTGCTTTGGTACGTACCATCATTTGAGACGAAAGTATTGCATCCTTCTGACTTGATGCAGCGATCAAGTAATGAATACCACTGCCGGGTGTGATGAGCTGCGTAGAGCCCCGGAGCCTTTGCCAGCGAATTGGGGTTATTTTACGCGATACGCACACCAGAGGGACTTGGCTATGATGTCAGTCATTAACGGTATTGAGCGTACACCAGCTCAGCTTCGCAATATTGTCGAGCGCGCCGGCCTATGCGTGCGGAAGTTTTGGGAATGTCGGAGTCAAGTTGGCCTGGCCGAGGTGATCTTGGTAGACTCCGAGTTATTGATTCATCCGTGAATATCACCTATGTATTGTTCAAATTCTTGTGCAAGGGGTCTTGTTAGATCCGCTGTATAAGTGGGCTCTGAGTTTGTAAAGGGAAAAAGGGCATCACAACCTGCTGGCGGCGTTTGCAAAATTAGATCGGACTTTAGCATCGGCTTTTAGCCCCCTAAATCTATATCTGTCTCAATCCTTCTAGAAGTCCCATATCTCCGTTCGGATCCTACGTCACAAAAATCACAATACCTACCTCCTAATTTCGGCGCTTGATCATGGAGATGTCGTGGTGGGTACCACAGAGCTGAATGACAGGTGGGGTAGACGCTATAACATTCTGTAGACACAGCGCAGAGAAGCGCTGTATCCCCTGTATTTACGGTGGCAAAATCATGTAATTTGATTGGTCAAACTTACCCAGTCGCCATAAATTAGACGCTATAGCCCCATATAGCTACCGTACAGCAGGCTTCAGCGCTATAGGCCCTGTATTCACAACGCACTTCTCTCGACTGAATGGTCCCTTCTACACAGGTTTTTATGATTTCTGTTATCCATTGTTGGATGAATAGATGACTCATCTTGAATCAAGGGTAAAATTGGTTACGTATATTTTTTACTAAGTTGTAAACACGTAGGATTGGTATCAAATATTCTCAATGGATTATTGCCAGGATAGTGCGCTTTATTGGGCCTCTCATCCACCATTTTCTTATACGCCCTACCTATGCGCCGATCAGCCAGTTTTACTCCAACCCACTATTTTCCGTCTCTGAAATCGCTCTTTCTGGCGATCTCCTCCCATTCTTTAACCTCCTCTATTGTCTTCTGGGCACTCTTGGAGATCTCCGCTACGGCATCACTACCAAGCGGCATAAAGCTAGGGAGCGGGCGGCCAGCAGCGACACCCGAAGATGTGACGACGTCGTAGATGATTTCGACTCCTTTAACAGGATCTCCAGCTTGGCTTCCGTGGAAGGCCTTGAAATTGGCATCTGCGGTTGCGTTCAGTTGAGCGTAGTCGGGAATTCGAGTAACGATTTCAGTCAAATTGGCCCCTGGCTTGAGGAGTTCTGTACGGAAGAAACCAGGTTCGATGAGACAATGGCGAATTCCCAGATCTTTAACTTCGTCGGCCAAACCGATCGTTAGCCAACGGAGGGCCGCCTTAGAAGCGTTGTACATGTTGCAGCTGGGCATGGGATACCAAGCGGCCATCGAGCCGATAGTGACCAGGGTACCGGATTTCTTCTTGCGCATATGGGGCAAGATAGCACGATAGACATTAATGGGTCCGAAGGTGTTGGCTTGGAACTGACGCAAAGTTTCCTCGGGCGTCGTCTCCTCGACTGTGCCAGTCTGGACGTAAGCGGCGTTGTTAACAACGATATCAACGGTACCGTGGATTTTGAGTATATCATCCATCGCGGCCTGAATCTTCGGTAACGGCTCGTTGTGATCTAAGCGCACGGTGGTGATACCAGCCAAGCCAACTAGTGGAGACTTCTGGGGAGAACGACTAGCAGCGATAACACGGTCGCCGCGGCTAGCCACGATCTTGGCCAATTCTAGACCAAGACCAGAAGATGTGCCAGTGATGAGCCAGACTCTCGAAGCAGCCATGATGCTGATTCTACGGTAGAATATACACAAGAGGTTGGAAGTTATTGGTCAGTGGTATCAATGGGAAAGTGTCGGACGAAGAGGTGCAAATAAGCGCGAGGAAGGTGACTTGTAAGACGAGGTGCTATGGGTGATGATGAGTAAGGCGACGACGATGGTGATGATTCTTAACATTTATAGAAATCGTGATGGCATCTGAAGACCCAGACAACAAGCAAGGTCATTACCCCTGTTGAGTGTTCGTAGGAACACATCTCCTAACGCCGACCGCCGCCTAGGACATTAGATAATATCTTACCGAGGACTTACCCACATAACAGACACCAGCGGTAGAGAGCTTTAGTTAAACATAATAAAGAAATCTACGTCATATTTCAAACCTACCTAAATGAGGTTGGCATAGCCACTAAGGAATGCATCGTGGCATCGTGGCCTCGGCTAGGTTAGCCATCGTATAAGCTCCACCTCCTTTCCTAGCACACATTCGAAAGATGCCTCGTTGCTGTTCTAGATAGTGCCACACTAGTCATGGTAAATATCGCTTTTTTTTTTTTTTTTTTTTTGCTGAGCCGAAAGGTTACAATGGAGAAGGGTGATGAGAGAAGCTCCGTGTGGGCTAAGAGCTAAGAGTTGGAGGGTGTACCTGACAAGCAGCTCCACACGCAATATTTCCTATTATCAAATAGGTCCGCTTTGATTTCTACTACGGGCCTCTCCAACGGGTGCACAATGTAGCTACCTAATGGTTATGCTTTGTCGGTGGGCATTCTGTTCTTGATACGGCCTCTTGTCAGTGATATAAAAGTGGGCCTAAGGGGAAGCAACTGTATAGGGGGTGCTGTGCTCTCCATGAATTACAAGGAGAGTAGGTAGGCAGGCTTTCATAATCATTGTCATCTACCGCTTACAAGCTCGCTATTGGCTATAAGGTAACCACCTACCACTGGGTATCACTCTGTGCACCACTTACCTTCAGGGCTACACTCTTACACCAGCAGATCCCATAGACTAACCGCCTCAATCCCTAAGTTTAGTTAATAAGCACCTATTCAGAAGGAATAGCTACCTAGTACTTCAATCTTTAGTTCATATTCAACTAATTTTCTCTCTCTATTTCAATTTTCACCTTCCCTCCGCATGATCTTGTTAAGTTCAAAATATGATGAAGCGTATCCCGATCACACCCGTCGATTATAAGCGAAACCCTCCCCACCCAGTCAATAGTCTCGGATTCGATATTAAACGTTTCAATACCACTCTGGTCATTAAGAACATCCGAATTCGAATGCCCTAGGATCTTTATCCTCGAGGCCGAGTCCATCTGTCCTGGGTTGTCGGTGCCAAGAAACATATTATCTGCATTAAACACTTCCCTATCCCACTCATAACCCCCTAGAGGCGTGGGATCATTGGCAAAGAGAAAATTCTCATCGTTACTCGTTCCTTGATGCATATATAAAATACTCATTTGCTCCTTATCCCCCCTCCCACCGAGATAAATGTCTTCTGAGGTGCTAACGGCGCCCGTAGTTTGACCGGATTGGTCCATGCACATACTGGGGTCGTCTAACATGTCCAACCACTTCTCAGTCATGTCCTGGTCATGTGGAGGCTCAGGTCTCGTATCCTTTTCGGTGCCAGTATCATCGGGCCCTTTGCCGTCTAAAAAGTCCTCTGTGTCCTCGTCTATTTCCGAATAACTAGCCTCCGCTGAAGCAGAGTACGAATCAGGGCTACTAGCCGTATTATAAGACGACTTGGCCCTTCTAGAAAGAATTGTGAACCTATACTATTAATCGGTTATGTTTTCTGTAGTAAACCCAGTAGGACTCACCTGTTTTTCAACTCGTTTCCTGATCGCCTAGCAAAGCTGCGTTCCTTTATCATCTTCCACTCCCTCCCCTTTTCTTCGACTAAAGACATTAGTAGCTCGTCCTATCCAGCAATGGCGGTTAACGGTCACTCAAACAAAAACTCGGTGTTGGCAGGTCTTACCTCTACCGCCGTCCAACTCCCCCGTTCGAGATTGGGGTCGAGGTTAGATTGCCATCTCTTGGCACATTCTGCATATGAAAATCAGAACCAAATCTCAAGGAGGGAAAATGTGACGCACGATCAGGGCTTCGAAAACCAACTTCGTTAGCGACTAATGTCCACCTGGAAAATAATTAGACCAAGTTCGATGAAGTACCCGAGTCTTTCTTGAGACGTTTACCTTTGTCCGTGCTTTACTATGCCACTCAATAGCCGTTCATCTTCGTCCTCATTCCATGCTCCTTTTTTTAGGCTACCGCAGACACTATTTACCCAACGCTTACGACAGTCCTTGTTCGTTCGCCCTGGGAGTTTGGCCGCAATTCGGTTCCAGTCTTTCACAATCTTGTCTCCTGCTACTGTAGCCAGCCAATAATCTTTCATTTAGTATTTAGGCTGAGAATGTGGAATGAAATTTCGAGGCTGGGGGGGAAGGCTGACATTGCTTTTGTGTCTCGTCGTGAAGGATCTTGTCCTCTTCTTCTGTCCAACGCTTTGGCACTCTTCGCTCCATGGAACTCATAATAACGATGACCAATGATAATACTAAGTCATCAACCTTGTGGAACGGTAACATTAGATACACAAATCATGGGGCTAATGTCACGGCTCAAAAATCATGAGGACGGAGAATCGCACAATGATGGTAGCTTGTAAATTCAGACCCACCACAAAGCTATTTGAGGGTGTAAGTCGCAAAAAAGGTGGAATTTAGGATATAATATTCAGATCATAGCCTGGTATAATACGCGGTATTTACGCAACCCAAGTGAGACAGATAATCACCATGACGCCAATAAGTAGACGCTTCATACGACCTGCTTGGTTACAAATGTACGGGACACATCCATATCACGGATCTTAAGTAACGCACGCTCGCTGTCGAAGTTATCAAGATCCGAGACATAAGCCGCAGGCTTACTTCATCAACAGAGGATTTTCTAAGTCACACAATCTAGGCCGCTTTGCATCCTAAGTACCAATAAGAGCAACATCCGCTGCAGGCTCTTTCTAATGACGATAAAGTCGAGTAAATAATACTTCAGAGATGTGCGAAGGATTGGTACAGAACAGGATTTATCTTAACGGGCCGCGTGTATAGGTAAGCTTAAGAGCCTGCTAATAATTGAAGAACTGCACTCTTGGCAAAATCTATATTACACGTAAGATCCTTAAGGCTCTTCCGTTGCCCAGATCCTGCGGAGATATGAGCATGAGGTTAATGCCGATCGGTTTACGATCAGAACTTGATGTTGAGGGAAGGGAAAATTCTATCAATACATCCAAAGTTATCAGCAAGTCTCGGAAAGGAGCTCAGAATCAACCGGAATTTGAGACAATGTTTCACTGCCCATTGCCTACATACCTACCTCTACATATGCTCTATAAGAAGGCGAACTGTTTTCACCATCTCTAATATACCCCGTATATAAGGGGTTGGGTCTTCGGCCTCAAATGTCTGGATAAGGCCTTCGACACTTGGGCTCTTGCCCAAGGAACGGAGAACTATAATTCCCTTCGCCGTATCATCCGCATCTGGAAAAGACCAAGGTCTTCACATCGACCGTTAGTAAATGTATCTGCTATTCTAGAGCACAGAAGGTATTACCAAATCCAAGGGTACCATTCTACACTGATAGTACTTCTTGGCCGTCAAGCTTCACCCTATATTATGCTAATTCTGTGGGGACCTGGGTAATAAAAGAGAATAGTAAGCATTCGGCACGAAATCAGGCGACTGGGTATATCAAAGGCTTCTTAAAAGATAAATTCATACGTGCCTAAAACATTTTGAACTCCCTTTTTGGCCAGGCGTAGGGGACGCTACCATTATTACTCGCGGTGTCGCGACTTAGGAAATTTTTAAGGTAAACCTCCGCCTCGTTGTCCTAAGCTGAGATATGCATTAGATATGTTGCTGTACAAGATGGAGATCTGAGCATAGAGCCACTCACGTCCCGCCTGTGCACCTGGTCAAAGTCGGTGTGTCCGATAAGCGCGTCGAGATAGTGATATAGAGTAGAAGGAGCATCGTAAACAGAAATTAATAGCAGCCTCGCTAGCTTAGCGCTACGTCCTTCGGGAAGTTGAACTAAATTCTGTACATAATCTTCCTCCTGTCCCAATCGTCTCATTACCCTATGTTCCTTCTTCCACGCTTTTTCTTTGGTATGGAACCCATGGATCGGACTAGGAGAGGCTCGAAACCAACCCGTCGGTTATGATGAACCGAACCTAGCCTAATGCAAGCCGCTCCGAAGAGATACGTAAAGACACCGAGTTCCCCGATGAGCGTAAGATGGGGCGTACGAAGATGAGTTGTTCGAAATGATACTCCGAAGTAAATACGGATAACTCGAGCCCTAGTATAGTCATGTTCGCCTATGAATCTCCGACGTCTGACTAAGATGCCGTAGTTGTTACACAGTAATTACTAGGCGTTGTCCTGAGGCTCAACATATGTGACTATCCTTGAACTGTCAATAAGCGGAGTAACTAGAAGGCCCACGTGGCATGCCATCATGACGTGTCGCAGGAGTGCCTGATAGGAGGATGAGATACAGGATGCAGTGGACTGCATGCTAGAAGTTGCCCCTTTCAACCAAAATACATGTATTACCCAACATGGAGTTTCTGAAGTGATACAAATTCTCTTATTTTGTACTACCTTCTATCCCGTCTACCAATCCCTATCCGATCGATTTAACCTATGCAGGGGGGTAAGATCACGCCGGCGAATCGGATTTTAGACGAGCTATAATTAATGGATTACGAATTCCCCTTCTAATCCTTCTTGTAGGATGAATCCGATCGGATGCATCCCGTGTCATAGTCGTCAGCCAAGGGGCGAGGCTGTTCCAATTATCAGATGCGCATGCTACAGAAGTGCGGAACGACCGCACTAGAAAGGATTGGAGGGCCTTATAGATGATGTATCTAATGCTTAATGCTGTACAACCGACAACTGCGGCTTGGGGGGTATGACAAGCAAAGGACCCAGGCAGGGAGTAATCAAGGACCCCGCAGCCCCTGAGCTTGGAAATTTTGGTCACCTGAGGCTTTTAAGCCAATATCATGCTTCTAGACTGAGCATAACAGATTTGTCCTTAGAAAAATTATCATTCTGTTCGTTATAGCTAAATTATATCTTTCTATGATGAAGAAACCGATTCGCGTCTGGGTCATCCGTATGGGTCAGCTTCCCAACTCTACGATGTGAAGTGAAGTGGTAAATATGCCCACGCCAAGCCTCTTCGCCTGACTATAATCTTCTGATGCTAGTCTTTGTATCTGTAGGTTGTCTTCATCCTTGAAGAGCTAGGAATTCCCTACGAGCTTGTATCGCTCAAGTTTGAAAATATCAAGGATAAGTCGTTTACAGACCTCAATTCGAACGGTCGTGCCCCCAGTATCCACTCCTATTACGGACAACTGTCCAAGACCGATGGGCTGCGCCAGAGCGAGATCCTGAGGTGTTGAGCGCGTTTTGCGGCTCTGTTGCCGCGGGCTCCATATACAGCATTGCCATTTTCGTGTGTCGCGCACCGTCGGATCTTTACAGCACACTCGGAGGTGCTAGCTGTGCGGAGATCCACGCCAAGCTAGCATGCAAGCCGCTGTGATATGGCCGCCCTAGTCAGCTTAGAAGGGCTCGAGTTCGCACAGCTAGCACCTGGCACTCTGATCGTGTGTAGGTGACTTGTGCAGCATAACCGCGTCATTGGCGGAGTCTCACTGAAGAAGGAGTAGCTCATAGCCATATCCGGGCCAGGCCAGGCGAATGGCCCCAATAAGATCTGGGGCACGGGCATGTCCCAGCCGTCAGGTCGCTGACATGGCCGCCAAAGTTGTGCTGGTTAACCTGCTAGATGAGTACGATTTTGCGTTTGTCAACGGCAAGTCCATTCATCATAGTGCTATCCATGAGTTTCTGTTTATCCATCCCGACAAGAAGGTGTTGGTTCGGCGCAAGAGAGATGCAGCGGGCATCGATTTTTTGATGGCAGAGCCTAGTTCCCCGCAGTGGACATCCATGAATTTAGGTACCTACCAGGTAGGTAGCGAATAATCGTACAGTTGAAATCAGCTACCTGGTAGCCAATCAGAAATATCCGTCGACCCCTAACCAAACCGCCTAAAAATCAATGAGTTACAACTTGACCTCTTCCCAACTTCACTATCACATAGAGACAATCATACCTACGCATGTCAATGGAAGTAAAATCAAAGCGCCAGGCTCTCTTGAGCTTCATAAAGCCTTCTAAGTCTTCTAGAGGACATAAACTAGCCATTTTGATCATCTTCTTATTCAATATCGCGTGGGGACTGCGTACATGGCTATATCGAAATGTGGAGTACAAGCCCAACCTAGATCAAGTGCAAAAATGTACCATCGACAATCTTCATGCCGACACCTCTTTCCTCGACAAAGCATCGCCTATTAGCAAGGATGAACTCTTAGAGAGGAGAGATCGCCTCGCGCAAGCTTTGGTCGCATCCGAGGTTGATGCTTTCGTGCTTGAGCCTGGCTACACCTTTCAGTATGATCACATCGGCCTACTATGAATGCATCTTGTCCATCCTAACGCGGAATCTACATCAGGTACTATGCAAACACGTCGCAAAGCGACTGGGAACCATGGGAGCCGGAAGAAAGACCGTTTCTGATGCTAATCTTGCCTCTGAGCTCCGACTCCGGGGATATTTCTGCTAAGACGGCTTTCCTCGCTCCACATTTTGAAGAGGGCCGGGTCCGTATGCTTGGTATTCCTTCCCGAGAGTCCGAGTTAGACATCGTCACTTGGGAGGAACATTGGGATCCTTATGCGACATTACTTCAGTCGCATCTCTTCGCTGACTCTCAAGCTAGGGGCCATAAGAGAAAACCTAGACTCATGATAGATGAAGAGATGCGCGATTTTATTGCTCGCGGTCTAGCAAATGCTGGATTTGAGACTATAGGATCGACCCCGGAAGTAGAATTGGTAAGGCAGATAAAAACTCCAGCTGAGGTAGAAATACTTCGAGCAGTTAATACCGGAACCGTAGCGGCAGTGCGGGCGATGCGCCCCTGTCTTGTCACGGGTCTAACTGAGGATGAGGTGCGAGATATCCTCGATGCTGCGTTACTGTCTGTCGGGTTTGGCCTCTTCTTCAACATCGTGCTCTTCGAAGAAGATGGTGCCCTTCCCCATGGCGGCTTCGTAGTTGGTAAAAAGAAGTTGACTCATGAGACTATGGTTGTGATTGATGTTGGGTAAGTGCCCTTGCGAAAGGACTAGGTATGGCACCTGATATTTTGTAGGGCTCACTATTTGGGATATTCTTCCGATATCTGTCGCAGCTTCTTTATCGACCCGGCGATGAAAGTAAAGCAATCGTTCCTTAGCTCTTTCGTGGAGGCAATGGGATTACTCCCTGTGCTACCCAGAGCTCTCGATGGGGACCCTGAACTACATGCCGAGAAGCTGAAAGTATGGGATATCGTATTAGAGGCCCAAACAGCCGCGGCTGCTGAATTCAAGCCCAATAATACTGCCGCCAGTGTTGACCTTGCCGCCCGTAAGGTAATTGATGAAGCTGGATACGGCTATGCCTTCACACATCGCCTCGGACACGGAATTGGGATTAAAGGTATGAATTCGCTACGTTAACAGCTTCCCCTTCACCATTTATGAGCGAAGTCCTCTAATTTTCTCCTAGCGCATGAATCTCCATACTTGAACAAGTGGAATACAAGAGTCATTCTCCAGTCAGGGATGGCTTTCACAAATGAGCCTGGTATCTATCTAGAAGGCAAATTTGGCGTTCGTCACGAAGACATCTACCTTGTGAAGGAAGATGGTGGTGCGGAATTATTGACCGGACGTAGGGCCGTGGGACCCTACGATCCTTGATAATACTCTTACAGAGAAGTGAAGTAGTCTTCTTTCTTGGTCGGCCTTGCTATTAAGATGTGTGCTCCACTGCTCCTTGAAATTGCCTGTTGCAACCTTGATATGAAAGTCAACCATTTCAGAGCACGCTCGAGATGTCGCGCGTATCAACTCTTCGTATAGATAGACGATCAGCGTAGCCTTGAGCGAGCTGAGGAAATGGTATGTCTTCCGCGGTAGGTATGCCCATATCACTTTTCTTCGTCTTCTGTGGGTGGACATAGAATACAGGAGGCCGCCTGCTAACGTATCTTTTCTTTGAGAACCATTGAGAAAGATTGAAAGAGAGATTATTAAAGGCGTGGTCTTGACGAGGTGACAGTAGGACATGGCATACTGCGGTCCGAGACAATAAGCAGCCACCTCGCGTATTCGTCCAATTATGATCAGCAATATCCCTGATTTATCAGGCAATTATGAATTCTTACGCCTAGCAATAGTTCCAAACAGTACCGAACTTCTCAGCTGAAACTAATTAGAGCGAAAGACCTGGAATTATGATTGAGTCACGATCTGTCGGCGTCTAAACGTGAATTTTGAAGTGAAAAGTGTTAAGTTTTGATATCCTCCCTTAAAGAAATAAGTGGTACATTTAAAAATATATCTCTGTCATGAAATTATCGTCATATCGGGCGTATATGAAGGGTGATAGCAACGCGATAAGATAATGACCTTCCATGTTTTGTTTAGCTTCGGGGCTGACTTGCATATCACCAATGATCGTCGCTCATCTCGGCTGGCCGGGTAGCATATCGAGGAGATAATACGACGCTATACTTTTTGTCCTGCCTAAAAGAATGATAACAACAATAGCAGCTGGCGATTGCCCAATGCCAAGCAGCTCTCCAATCGGCATCTTCTCAAATACGAGCATTACCCTCGCTCTAGCTACCATGCAGTAATTCTTGTTAAGTGGAAGTCCTGTCTGAACTATTCTCAAGGCATTCAGCTTGACCAGCTGTTTTGTAGGTAGTCACGATGGTTCGATACGGTGCAGTCGCTGGCCTGTTGGCCCTTGTCTCTACGGCTCAGGCGATTATGAAGCATCCCTTGCCCATCAGCGAGCTTGCTAAACAGGTATATCAATCTTGCCATCGTGTAAATATTGCCCTTATACCATGGAGTCCGACGCTAATGAAGACACCCACGGTAGATTACAAGTAGAGACGCGCACGGTGACCTTAGCACTAGAGATCTCGACCTCCAAGCCCTTTATCCCGAGTATAATCTATCGACGCCAATTGACCATTTCCATAACGATTCCTCGTACGAGCCGCACTCCAATGGTACCTTCAATTTGCGATACTGGTTCGACGCGCAATACTACAAGCCGGGCGGTCCAGTTATTGTGCTTGCAGGTGGAGAAACGAGTGGCGCCGACCGCCTGCCTTTTCTACAGAAAGGCATCGTGTACCAGCTAGCTAAAGCAACAAATGGACTCGGGGTCATTCTCGAGCATAGATACTATGGCACGAGCATTCCCGTACCGGACTTCAGCACCGAGAACCTGCGTTTCTTGACCACAGATCAGGCCCTAGCAGATACTGCTTACTTCGCTCAGAATGTCAAATTCGCTGGTCTAGAAGACGTTGATCTAAGCCCTGAGACGACGCCTTGGATTGCCTATGGCGGCAGCTACGCGGGCGCTTTCGTCGCATTTTTGCGAGTCTTGTACCCAGACGTGTACTATGGCGCTATTTCGTCATCGGGTGTACCTGAGGCGATCTGGGACTACTGGAGATATTTCGAAGCCGCTGCAACTTATGGCCCGCCTGCGTGTGTCGAGACTACTCAGAAGCTCACACACATTATCGACAATATCCTCATTGGGAAGGCAGACTCGGAATACGTTGGGAAGCTCAAAGCGGCTTTTGGCCTGCCAAATGTGACTTATGATAATGATTTCGCTAGCGCAATTAATGGGGGCATTTACGGCCTGCAGAGCCTTAATTGGGATCCCACGCAGAGCAGCAACAGCTTCTTCGTCTACTGCAGTAACGTCTCTTCCGACTCAGTGATCTACCCTGCTACCGAAGCACGGAGGGCCTCGGTTGAGGAGCTGATCAAAGTTGGTGGTTACGAAGATGAGCTAGACCACCTTGCAAACCGATTCTTGAACTACATTGGCTACGTCAACCTGACTTCGGTTTCCCGATGTCGAGGCTCACAGGACTCATGTTTCTCTACGCATGACTCGGACTTCTACACGCAGGATGACATTACTCAGAGCTGGCGGTTATGGCAATACCAAGTCTGCACTCAGTAAGTCGAGCTGTCTATCTGTGTAACGATTCAAGTACTTATCATGTGTGTAGATGGGGCTACCTTCAAACCGGAAGCGGTGTCCCTGAGGACCAATTACCTCTAATCTCGCGTACAATTGACGTGGATTACTCGGCTCTTGTCTGCCGCGAGGCTTTCAACTTGACTAAGCCAGCGGATGTGGAATACATCAATAGGCTTGGTGGATACAACATCAGCTACCCCAAACTGGCTTTCATCGACGGCGAATGGGATCCATGGCGCGCCGCGGGTGTCCACGCCATTGGACTGCCTGAGCG
The DNA here is from genome assembly GCA_002120305.1 of Hypoxylon sp. CO27-5. NCBI lineage: Eukaryota > Fungi > Ascomycota > Sordariomycetes > Xylariales > Hypoxylaceae > Hypoxylon > Hypoxylon sp. CO27-5. The sequence goes on along the minus strand of KZ112613.1, from coordinate 61,751 downwards.
AACCAGTACTCTGAGCGAGCCTTATATTCTAATTGATGTAAGTTCATCCCGCTCATCCAATGTTCTGAGCTAATGAAGGATCAGCGTGCGGTCCATCATTGGGATGAGAACGGTCTTTTCCCCAACGAGACGACACCGGATCTCCCACCACCACCTGTCGCAGACGCCCAGAAGCAGATCGCGACATTCGTACAAGCATGGGTGCAAGAATTTACGGGTAAATACTAGGAGCAGCAGGATGTGCTTGCAGCTGGTTGCTATGAGATACTGACAGAAGTAGTAGATGCCGTAACGAAGTCGAGTGAGCTATGACAATACTAACCATAATATTAATATGGAATAGACTTTAATATATGTCAAGTTTTCGCTTCCATATTCTAGCGTGAATCCTTGCGATACCAGATCAACTTCAACGAGGCAGCATCCATGATTTTCACCTTCCTAACCCATAGAGCCTTTGGGGGTACATAGGCCTCTCATCATCATGCGCACTAGTCGTGCTAGCAAAGTCGGGCGCATGATGCCTCGGGTCTGAATTCGAATTCGGTTGTATCGGTAGCCATATCTGAATCCTCAACATGATGTAGTGGAACGAGGACGTAGAATACCACTATTTATGTCATTGATAAAATGAGGCTTGCCGAATTTCCGTCTAGTTCCCACGTTATATCCACTTCCTAAAGCTGAAAAGCCTAGCCAGAATCTATTCCTGAGCCATGTAAGTGCTACGGTTTCTTAGAACATTCCTACCTTCAGCCGACGATATTCCTTTCGTCTTGGCGAGAAGGATTGGTCATACGTCATCTAATTATACTAGATTAGAGGACTATTTGAATTCGTCACTAATCCTTGGACTATAATAATAAAATTATCGCGAGTAATATGCAAGGGATAAATTTAACTATTTACTATTAATTTCCGAAGCTTAGATAGATGGTAAACGTATCATTATCTAGCAGGACCACACATCTCGGGCGTTCTAGAGTGGGTTCACAGGCGAGGCTGATCCTAAGGAGGACAAGTTATACATGCACAGCCCCAGTTTACAGCACACAATGCGGATTTACAGCACGTCAACCGGGCAGTGCCGGATAACCCACTCAAATATCGGTCAAGCTCCTACTACCGACGTCGGGTCGCAAATCCTATAAGCCACCAAGATCATGAGCGAAGGATTCTAGCTTCATAATATGACACCGATTGGTACGATTTTATGTCCATTTCTGTACACTCAAGCTTATGAAAAAAAAATCAATCCTTGTTACCCATGCTAAAATTGCTACCCGGGACTACCACAGTATGTACAGGTAACGAGTGTCCGAGCTACATAGTTCCTCCACAACCTATGGAAGGTATCTCAAATTGGTAAACACAAATACCGGGGTATATCATGAACGATAACCGGAACTCCGACCACCAAATAATAGATCCCATCCCTAGATCGGCATATAATAATCCGCTTCCTAGATTAAGCTGACGAAATGACCTTGCCGTAAGGGACACCACGCTCATAAACCGCGATGACGTCGTTTGTTCCTCTCTGGAAGATCCCGGGCCAGTATGAGCTTTGCCCTGAGAGATCGAATGTCTGACTGGTCCACGTAAGCTGGCCGTTACGAAGCTCCGTGGAGAAAATCATCTTAATATCAGCCTTGTTAGGCCAATTGATATCGCTAACAGCCCTGTCTTCGTCCGTCATAAACACCACGGCTAGATTGTTCCCTAGTGACGCAATTTGCGGCGCCCCTGCGTTGTGATTAGCCGGCCGATAGATAGTGTTCCTGGAGCCCCACGTGTTTCCATCGTCGTAAGAGACCACGGTTCCGAGGTAGACATGTGTGTTATCGTTGATTTCGAATACCATAACCAAGGCATTCTGTCCAGTCGCAGCGTCTTTGGTGGAGACGATGCCTTGCATGCCATCTCGTAGCTGTTGGTCTCCGTGGAGATGAAGGTTCGTCGGTGTAGTCCATGTCTTTCCTTCGTCGTGAGACAGTACTCGGAATGTCTCTTGGTTGGTCTGGCTCAGTTCACCCGAGTACGTCAGCTGGATTGCGCCGTCGTTGCCAATTCTCATGAACGGCTCCCACAACCCGTTGAAGCCGGTTGAGTCGGCAGCTTGCTCCGCCGCCTGCGATAAGAAGGACCACGTCCGTCCCCCATCAGTACTGTAGCAGACGGTAATCCGGAAATAGGTTGCAGCACGGTTGGCATTCAAGTCATGGTTGCGGAATGCGGCTAGTATGGTTCCGGAAGGAAGCTGGAGAAGGAATCCATTGTCTAAGTCTCCCGTGCTCCTGGCGATCGTGCCGATCTCGCTAAATGATCCACCATTGTCGTCGCTCCGAAAGACTGTCAGAACACGCTCATTCCCGCTGTTGTAAACAGTCGATACGGAAAGAATGCCTCCATCCGACAGCCGTGCTAGTCGAGGATAAGTTCCCGCGCTCCCAACCTGGACTTCTGCAGAGCCTAAAGTGAAGGAGGCATCGATCTCTGAAAATCTTGTTGTCGTATCCCTAGACGAGAGCTTGCTCAAGCCATCTCCTACTCTGGTTATAGGGCTTGTCAATACAAGCGAGATGATACCCAGGCAGTTGAGCAATATGAAAATGAAGGACATATTGAATATTCGTTGTGACATTGTGTAATTAGATGTCTGATGAATACTCCCTACTTAGGAAGCGAGCCCAGTTATAACTCTTTTAAGGAGTCTATACTGGGGGTGGAATGTTCTTTGAGAGGACCATGTAAGAAGATGCAATAAGTAACGTCCGGAAATAGACGACTTTATATAGTAAGAGGTACTATATAAAGACACAAGCGTTAGTATATCCTAGTGTAAAGCAGTCAATAAGCCCTAATGTATACTCTTGCGCTCCTCTGTGCCATGTCACTGTGCCTCTGGTCCACGACAGCACATGTTAGTCCGGGTATCCATAATTTCGGAAAGGGTTTGACGGATTTTGAACCCAGGCATGACTGACGTACAGAGCCTCATGGGAGTCACGTCAACATGCAGCATCGTATAATCCGCTGCCACGAATACCAGGGAAGTATCTAATTGGCTATCCCATGCAGCAAGGGGGCCGAGCAAAGTAGTAGTAACCCAGCATGACCAGTAGAAGAAACAATACATCGAGCTGCAAGTGACTAGCCAACAAAGAGCGTGTAATCAGCTGTGACTTCCATCAGGTCACGTCACGTCAGGGAATTACACTTACCTAATTCAAACCAGGCCAAGACTTATGTTTGCTCGACCTTGTCTTCTTGGCGGATCTTTAGTCGGCATGATGCTTTTGCTTGGGGACTTCCAGGATTGGACAAGACATTGTTCCAGGCTCCTAGTAATGCCCCATCGGAGGGATTTGGATTCGAGGGATCCGGAAACATCGGCCAAAAAAAGCAACGTGCCCCAGTTCATATCTCGTCGAATCACATCAAGCTAGAGAATTTGTTGTCCCGTTGAATAAGTCTAGACAAGTTTAGAATTTGAGAATTGTTCGAAAAGCGCTCTACGCAGTGCTTTGTGGCGTTTCTTGTGCTTACGTCAGGCGGAAATGAGAGTTGTGATGTTGTACAGCAAGGATGTTAGTGGGGGGAAAAGCCCGGGTGGCTGACGGGAAAAAGTGGAAACGCCATAGCGTTGGATCCTATTCTAACCCATTCAGGGTTCTTAATTTAGCCCTACAGGGGGTGAACTGCCGGCGCTGTTATTGCAGGGTCTGGTTCACTACGAACTTTCGATGAGGGACCCAAGACCCAAGACCCAAGACCCAAGACCCAAGGAATCAAGCGAAGATCGCTCCGAATCTGACATATATTATCTCCATTCTGTGCACGCGAACCCGGTAGCTTGGATCTGACGTAGAATTGACAAGAACAGTGAAAGTCAGACATTTATCAATAGTACGATACATAGGTCAATCTAGCAAACATGTAAACCGCCTAAGTTCTTACTTACAGCAGACGTAAGCAAAAGAGATACCAACCTACCTAACCTACACCGTTACACAACTTATTCGCCTATAAACCGGCCGGTTATAGTATGAGAGTCATCCGACAATTTGACTCTCGCACAGCATTTGCATTGTCCTACAGTCGTAACAAATCCGAGCCGGCAAGGCCGGGTCTCACTTAATGTCCAGAAGTCCAACTAGTCTCGGTGCAAATGGCGGCCTTATACTTAATGATAACCTATGTAGATATGATCTAAAACCCCGCATCTGAGTCCTGCATGTCGCATTCCGAGGCGCACCAAATTTTCACTTCTGAAGTTGGTCTAAGAAGATGACATGCGTCGAGAACGTGCGGCGATGTGATACATCTGGGGCGTAGTTGTTGTGGATTCGCAGTCTGCTATAGGTCATGAGGGGAGGTCTGCAGCGTCGCGTGGCATCCCCGCGTTGGAGTAAGTAATCCCGCAAGGTCAGCTCACTGTCAGGCTCTTAAAAGCGAATACCGCACTTCCTTTTCTCCTCCTACCCCAGCAACACTTGAGTCAGCGTTTCAGTTTCCTGTTGCCCGTCCGGGAAACACCTCGGCCCCAGCTGGAAAGCCCTGCAAAAGGGCAGGCGGTTATTGGCGGTGTACACGCTGGCAAATGCTACCTATATGCTTACCTTTGTTGTTATTGAAAAAAAAAACCCATAGAAGTCATAAGACAAAGTCATAGGCTATCACGAACTTCGACTATTGGTTAGTAATTGGGACTCGCACTCTCCCTGCAATCAAATTCTAGGAAGTGGAACGGTCATATGTCGGTAATCAAATTGTTCCTTGTTTATTATTGGACCCTTGTGTCAGGTTGCCTGATCTGAACCTGGAACAAAGAGAATTGAACAACAACAACAAAGATGATGTGTCATAAACCTGGTCAAAGGCTTTGATAATAGATTCAATCTCAAACCTTTAAGCCATTGTTATATATGACAATAAGACGGCAAATCGATAACAAAGGCTTAACTGTTGGTCCCATATAATGTAACACTAAGACGAGATTTTAACTGTGGTGTGTTGGCCTGGCTAAAGAGGTACTTTATGCGAGAAGAGGAAAAGTTAAGGGTGAGGGCTAAAATATACTACATAATTCAAAGAGGAAAAAACTTATGCTTATGTTTGCTTTGAGGGCGGCTGGTGATCCTACCTGGTATAGTATAATGTAAGGAGTGATTATCAAGTTTAATTACCTAAGGAATCGTATACTTCCTTTGTTATGTAATATGATTAAAGAAGTTTCCTAAACCCCCTATATGTCTTATTAAGCGGGTCTCATAACCATAACTGAACTTCACTTACACGTGGTTTATGAGGTATTATTCTTGGGTACTTGACTTAAGTATCTCCTATAGATTTCATAACTCATGTTCTCTCACAATAACTGCCGTGGATATAGCCTGCCACTCATAATATAGTACTTTGATAGACTCGGATCTCAGACTTCTAGAACGTTCGCTATACTTGCTTTAATCTTGTCCTTATTAACGAGTCTTGAGATATTCACCGTGTGTTTCTCGAACTTCTAAGAAGTTAGAACAATATTAGAAGGTGAAGAGTATCAATGTAGGAATGCGGGGCGCAACACAATTTATTGCTCTTCCCTTCAAACCTCTATACTAGGAGGATGGGAGAGAAGTTGTAGAGGTACAGCACCCCTGTATTTTTAGGTACCTACCTGTAGGTACCTAAATGTAGCCCACTTTTACCCCTGACAGCTCATGTCCGAGCCCGTACCTTTTCTGCAATCGACATGGCGGCACTGGCAAACGTCACACCCCCTAATATCTCAAAGACAGGCATATCCACATCGAAAACCTTACTGATCCAATTGCGTAAGTCGATGGCCGACAGTGAGTCAATCCCGTATGAGTGCATCGGCTTTTCTAGATCGACACGATTCTTGTCCGTGCCCAGGAGTGTGTGGATGCGATCTACCAGAGCTTCAGAGACGACCTGAGCAGCCTCCGCAACAGACTTCGTAGCAGCGAGTCTTATAGCAGGATTGATTGCCTGCCTTCGTTTCGTTGATCCTATGGCATCATTGAGTTCGCGTCCTTGGTCGTAACCTGATGAAAGTGGCACACGATGGATATGGCCCCAGAATGGCTGTTTTATCGTGAAAGAATCATCATCGGACTTCCAGATAGCAGGTTGGCTTATTCCAACAACGCTCTGGCATGAATTCGTGTTCTGCGACGGCGAAGTTTTCGGGTCGCAGTAGGTGTCTAGCAAGGCACAGACCTCCTGCAGCGTCAAGGGCGCTAATCTCTTATTTCGTTGGAAGATGGTCTTATATCGCGTGTTCTCGGAAATGAAGCCAATATCCGACACACCACCAAGGTCCAGAGATACTGCACGCTCGCCTTGTAATATTCGATGTTTCGCAAGTGCATCTTGGTAAGTGTTGCCCGCATTATAACCCGAGAGCAACGCAGTTCCAAGGATGCCCTGGACAGACGATATCATAATGAAGAAATCGAGACCCTTCGGCAATTCAGTATGCAGGTTCCATGACCCCATAACTTTCGGAGTAATAGCTGCCTCCCAATCGCGAAACGACATTTCTTGAAAAGGGGATTCCTAGTATTGAGTTAGTCGGCCGCGCCTCTCGAAATGCCGTCGGTGTTTTGCTTACGGTCATGACCATAGAAGCCTGTATGCAACCTTTTATCAAGGGCATTCTCTCGTCGCATATTTCAAGTATCGACCGCAGAGCAATGCGATCAGAAATATCACAGCATGGGGCTTCCACCTGTACATTCTTCTCTTCTAGCTCGGTCAGAAGATCTAGGGCTTCAGAGGTTTTCGGACCAGTCCTGGAGAGAAGTATTAAGTGTCGAGCACCACGACTTACGAGCCACCGCGCTATCTCTCGCCCAAGACCACCCAAACCTCCCGCGATTAAGTACGTCCCTTGGGGGTTAAGCTCATATCTGGGTCGGGTCGGCACGGAAATCTATAGATACCTTGGTGAGCGAACAGATTTGGGACGTCTGAAAGTAAATACTTACATTTACAACATCGTCATCATCAAACCTGACAACCACAGCTTCCTTACCGTTCGTGCCTCGCAGACGGCCCAAGGCACTCTCTAAAGAAGATGCCGGAAATTGGGATATCTGGTTTTTTTCCACTATTGTTGCTAATCTACTGGCATTAGCAGCTGCATAGGAAAGAGCATCTTGTGATGGGAGCGTCTCGTTAAGATCGATGATACACAGGGAGATGTTTGCGGGAGCATCATGAATCTTTTGGGTATCCTTCACTGGCGCAGACTTGGTACGGAGTGTGATGTATCGACCGCCTGGCTTTACGTAACTCGTTGATAGGATCGGTGCTACCGTCTCATTCGCCAGGACGACATGAAATCGCTGCTTCCATGTTGGAGTCGAAATCAAAGGATTTTGAACCCAATTCTTTGGAATGATACGTTCTTCTGGAATGTTTAACTTGCTGGCGATACATGAGTTTTCGCTTTCATCGGCCGCAGTAGTCCACACATCATTAACACCCAGCGCAGCGAGCAGTTGGAGGCAAGCCAGGCCCACAAGAGAAGCGCCATCGCACACCAACACAGAGTCGGTCGACTGAATCCGTCCTGCCTCAACTAGGGAGGTATATGCTGCTACTATCGGCGGAATAGCCCAGCATGCGTCTGAGAATGGGATGCTTGGTGAAGGAATCCGAGTCAATGCTTGGGAAGAAACTCTTAAATGAGAGCTAAACGAGGGCGACACAACAACTACAGCGTCTCCAGGATGGAAGCTAGCATCCCGACCTGCCTTAATTACGGTTCCAGAATAATATCTCCCAAAAATTTGGGACTCTCCATAGCCCACGGCTGAAGAGCGATCTTGAACGACGGCAGCCTTTACCAGAATGTCCACATCATTCTTCCTAGGTTCTAGAGGCGTAAAGAGAGGCGCTTCAACGTAGCGAGGAAAACCCTGCAGACCAGGGGTTGACTTGGATAAGGCAAATTGGGCGCTATTGCCTATGCGCGTAGGGACTTCCTCATAAGGGGAAATTTTCTTATCGACGGCCGATTTGAGGTAATTTGCCTCAACGAGTCGCCTAGTGTGCAGCCGGCCGTTGATCTCGATGTATTCTTGCTCATAATTTTCATGTGCAGCTTTGGAGAGTATCTCTTCTATGACTCGCGTCAGGTGTAACGATCTGCAACCGATATCTCCTGTCTTGGAGTTTTCCAAAGCCAAGGTGACGAGGTGCAGCTCGTAATATTCCGTCCTTAGCGTCCGGGCTAAACCATCAATCATCCCCTGGTCAGGGCTTGCATTTGGGTCCCCGGTAGAAGAGACCCAAAGAAGGCTGCGGGATTTTCGAATAAGTGCCTTGAGTCGTTCCCACCCTGGCTCATCAACCGATTTGAGATAAGACTTCCCGTAGTCCACGAGAAAAATGGTGAATTCGCTTGTACTCCTTCCTAGTAAGAGGTCTTCTGATTTAATGCTTGATATGACCGGCACCATACCAGATAATGTCTTTAATGGGAGCATTATGGCCTCCGCTAGCAACTGCTGTTGTGGACAATCTTCGTCTACAATCATACTTATTTGGACACTCCGTCGTGGCTGTTGGATACTTGGAGATGGGAGCTCTTCTGTTGCCGTAGATATGATCCAACCGTAGTGAAATGCACCCTCCTGTCCGAGGTCGCGGACGATGTCAACACCAGAAAATCCATTCTCTCTCAGAATGGTGTCCCAGGCATCTATGGAAACGCTTGGCGAGAGGACCCGATTATCTTCGACGCCCATCCACCACCCAGGGAAAAGCCCGAAGATATATCCTAATGTCCACCCAGAGGGCGTGAATGACTCTTGCATGATTAGTTTCCCGCCTGGTTTTAGAGCTTGCCTAATACGCTTCACAGTGCTGACTAAGTCCCTTGATATATGGAGCACACTGACAGCCAGAAGCACGTCATACTGACCGGCAGGAAACCCCTGCTCTATAAAATCTCGTTCGATGTCGAGGACCCCGAAGGTCATTTGAGAGTGATAATGCCCAAATTCCTCTCTTGCTCTATCTAGGAACGCTGCGGAAACATCCGTGAAATCGTATCGACTGCAGCGCAGGAACCCATCCGGGTCTCCTGGTCGTGCGCAGAGAGCATTGACGATGTTGCGGGTGCCTGATCCGGTACCGCCACCAACCTCCAGGATCTTCAAACCGGGAGTTTGATGAGCCAGGAGGTCAACGTAACTTGATATTTGCATCGCAGTGCTATGATCGTTCCATTCCTTGTAGCAGTCTCCTAGTAACCCCGAATGTATTAGGAGTTCTAAGGGGTCTACTTCTCCTCTCCATAGGCCCATTAGGTTAGCTGCGACTGCAACATAAAGTCGGCCAATGTGGTTGGCATTTTCGACGCGTTTTGTGAGTTCGTAAAGGCTCTCAGAGTCTGAGCTATCCCATATATGTTTTCTTCGGCTCTGATTCATATTGTCTTTAGCCCATTTCCAATAATGGAGCCTCCAAGGGTCATTCTCGTTTACTATCGGGGTTTCCACGGAGACCAGAAATCTACTTAAGGACGCTTGTACAAGTACCTCTAGGTCTTGGAAGAGATTCGTCCAATTCTGCGTAGCTGGGTGTAATTCATCCAAGATCGTGCATATCTCTTCGGGCTCCAGTTTGTCCAAAGCAATCTTGCAGTCGACATGCATGCAAAATTGCTGGGAATTCGGAAGTTCCGGGTTCAACTTTGGATCATCAGTTATACTTGTCAGTTCTAGGCCGTCATAATACAGCAGTACGTTCTTTGGGTCACTTTCTGTAGCAATCCCGTTGCAAGTGAAACCTCTCTTGGCGACATTGGTGACTTCAGCACAGCAGTTCACCATGTCTTTCTCTGGCCAAGCCAAGCCCCTATTTGAGACCCACAGGTAGCCCACGCGAGTAGGAATGCTTGTGGCTATTGGCGCGGAACCACCAGACGTTAATGCTGTGCAAGGTAGATGGAAAAGAGCATCTAGGGACACAGGATGGATAACATGTTCGTCAGTAGCCGATCTGAACAATGCTATTTGTGCTGCAGCTTGTTTCCGATCACTCGCATATCTCTGGTTTTGTGCAGCTCGAAAACACGGCCCATATTCATAACCGCAGTGGTCTTTGAGGAACTCGTACATTTGATGAGATTCAACTGGGTCTCCGCCGTCTGTATGCAATATTGAGAAGGAGTTTAGGAGATCTTTCCGCTGAGATTGCCCCTTTTCAAGAGTCCAACTATCTGAAGTGTCCGAAAGCTCAGAAGAAATAAATCCACGGCAATTGATGACTACAGCATCATCTTTAGTAAACGACTTTACTACAAACTCGTACGTTGGATTTGTCTGGTCTGTGGTATGCATATCACTAAGATGCGTCTGAACTTCGAGCGTTCCGTTGTTCGTGGTTAAGTCCATAGGACTTTCAAATAGAACGTCGCGCAGTGTATAGCCAACAATCGAATTAGGATTCCCAATCAGCTGTTTCGTTGCTTCGATGGCCATAACCAACATTCCTCCTGCAGGGTAAAGAACAGTTCCGTTAATAACGTGATCTTCTACCCAAGGAAGATCTGTAGTTCTGATGAAATGTCGCCAACAACTTTGAGAGGGATCCCAATCTCTCGAACGAACACCTAGAAGCTCCGAAGGGGGATGCTCTCGTAGACGATAATTCCGACTTAAGCGGCTTTCGTGCCAGTAGCTACGCGAATGATCGAACGGGTATTCTGGCAGATTCACTAGCAATGATCGCTCTAACCCCTCTCCTGTAGGCTCATTGACAACCCGTAAATTTAAATCAACGCCTGAACAGTATAACTGCCCTGCGGCAGTAAGCATCGTAACTAAGGCAGATTGGTTTCTTCTTAGTAATGAACTGTAGCCGATGTTCTTCCTCGGGATTGTAAGGAGTATCTCCCGAATTGGACCTTGAAGAGTGGCGTGAGGTCCTATCTCCAAGAGATGATCGACCATAGGGGCGGACGAGGGTGAGATCTGATTACCGGCACCTGGACCAGACTCTGCACACATGGTAACGATGGCTCGAGAAAATTGTACTGGTGATTCCATATTGGATATCCAATAGGAGAAATCGATCAATTGCTCTTCAGAGATTTGGTCTCCTGTAACACTAGACACCATGGGTACTTGGTATGGCGTTTTGCCCTTTGACAAATGACCGATCAATGCAGCATATTTAGCTGAAATCAGACTCATTTGTTGAGAATGATATGCTACTGTCACATGCAGTTTTCGTGCAAATATCTTCTGCTCATCTAAGCGCTCCTTCAGCTGGTCAATGAGGTGGTGTTCGCCGGCGATAGTTACGCTGTTTGGGCTATTTATACAGGCGATAGAAAGCCCGAACGATAGCGCCCCTTGGTTTAGAGTAGCCACTTTGTCTTTCACTGAATCTTCTGATGAGCCAACAGCTAGCATAGCACCCCGGTGTTGAAGATCTGGGCTGTTGGATAACTCAGCCGAGCAGAGTCCTCTGAAGTATGCTAGTTTCAGTGCAGATTCGAATGAGATATAACCTCCTGCATATCTGCATGGTATAAAAGCTTTGTTAGTTCGTAACTGTCCCTCCGATGATTGATTCAAAAACACTCACGCAGCTGCGATCTCTCCAGAAGAGTGCCCTGCTACGGCAGAAGGCCGAAGACCAAAGTTGGTGAGCAAATTGACCAGAGCTACTTGTAATACTGTACAAAGAGTCTGGCTGAACTCTGTGTCATTAATCCGAGAAGTCTCTTCCGTTTTTAATAACTCGTCTATGGCTTTTCGTCAACTCTTTCATTTTTCACGTCGAATTTGGTTACCTACCAGTTACAGACCATTTGCATCCTAGACCCTTGAGAAATTGTCCAGCGTAGCTTATGTCTTCGCTAAAAGAGGAGTAGGACATTAATTCCCTCCCCATGGCGAACCATTGGGCCCCCTGTCCACTGAAGATATAACCCACGCGTGTTGGCGTGCTTGCTTGGACAGGAGACGAAATTCGAGGTTGCAAGCTTTGAAGCTCTGTAGGTGATTCCAATACGGCGAACGATCTCCAAGGCAACCGGCTTCGTCGACTATCCAGAGTATAGGCTAGATTATCCAAGAAATCGTCACTCATTTCCCCTCGTGATGACTTAGGATTTGCATAGTCTTCGTATTGTCTAGCAATCCTGTCAAGCCCGTCTCTATCTGAAGCGGACCAAACCAACAACTTAGGTCGGCAAGCTTTAATGGCCCTTACACCAGAAGGCCCATTGATTAGACTGGTGTCAAGGGAAACACATGTTGGTGAGGGTGTAGTGCAATGATTACCAGAAAGATTTCTAAGTCGAAGATAATGAAAAGCATCGTCTATGATAATGTGGGAGTTAGAACCACCGTATCCGAATGAATTGATTGAAGCCCTTCGGAGTCCATTGGTTGGCCATGGATGGCTCTCTTCTGGAAACTGTATATCGATATTAGAACCGCGATTTGGTCGTAAAAGGAATGACGGTCGATCCTGTAAGAAATCGACGTCGTATATCTTACATTGAGGAATAGAGACTGCAAGTCAATCTTTGGGTTGGGTTTCTCAAAATTAGCGTTAGGCGGGATTACCCCCTTTTCTAGAACAAGGACGGCCTTGACGATGCTAGCTATACCGCTAGCTCCCTCGAGATGGCCGATATTAGATTTTGAAGCTCCTCTATCACTTGAATTAGCATAAAGTACTTTTCTAGGTAGGTAGTCGTGGGTTATATGGTGTTGGAAAACCTACACGTATATCGGGTCGGAGGTAGAGCGATAGTCCTGAAATGCTGCACCAATTGCCTGAGCCTCGAGAGGGTCACCTAAAGGCGTCCCAGTGCCGTGCGCTTCAAAATATCTGGTATGTACCATAGAAAGCTCTGCACGCCTGTAGGTCTCACGGATCAAATGTTCCTGAGCTTCACTACTAGGTTGAGTAATTCCGGGCGTTCGGCCATCTTCATTGCATCCTGTGGAGCGGATCACCCCACGAATAGTGTCACCATTCCGGATGGCATCCGACAGCCTTTTAAGGATAATAACCCCTATACCTTCGCCGCGGGCATATCCGTTGGCACGGTAATCGAAGGAGTAGCATCTACTATCTGGTGAGAGGAAGTTGAGATTTGTCATCCAAGTAAAGTATTCTGTTTCATGATTAGAAGTTAGCAATTACTCTCATAAATGTTATAATAGGTTTTTAGGGGGTACATGTGGGAAGGCGAATTTAAAGTCATGGTCGCCTAAGTTGTAACGGAAGATTAGGGGCACCGACCTGGTGAAAATGTCAAGTTGCAGCCGGCAACCATGGCCTTGGACTCCATATTAGAGAGGCGAGGAAATAAAGATACAACAGGGAGCCCACCATATCACAGCTCTTATTGCCTAATGCCTGGGCAGCTAGATCTATAGCTGTCGTAGCACTCGAGCACGCTGTATCTAAGCCGATGCTAGGACCACGAAGATTGAAAAACCAACTAAGCCTATTTGCTAACATGCTTAGGCCAAGTCCAAGAGCAGCGTGCATCGGCGGATTTTCTGCATCTCGATATAGTTGTATCATGTAGTCCATACTGAAAGACCCCGTATAGACCGCCGTGGAAGAGCCCGAGATACTCTCCATAGGGATGCCAGCTAGTGACTTGATCAAACTTCGGCTCATATAAATTCATAGTGAAAGTCACGTACCATTCTCTAGAGCCCTATAGGCTGTTTCGAGTAACCATCTCTGCATTGGGTCCATTGCTGAAGCCTCAGTTGGTGAAATTGAAAAGAAATCCGCATCAAAGACGGAGAGGTCATCTTCGATGAAATGGCCACCTCGAAGTTGGAACTATACCGATGTAAATCAATGATTCTAGTCTAGTTTGAATGACCAAATGTGTGAGCAGCTTACTGTGTTCGATCGATTTTCCTTATGGTTAAATCCCCTGGCATTCAGACGATTAAGGGGAAACTCAGTCATTGCGCAACGCTTCTCGATGAGCATCTTCCAAAAGGCTTCTGGCGATGTCGCATCTTGTGGAAACTTAATTGAGAAACCACATATCGCAATGGGGTCTGTGTCGTCGCCATCGAGCTCTGATTCTTCAAACCCGGCATGATCATTATGTGGAATTGCTGGACCCGGATTTGCACCCATAATCTACTACTAGGCAAGTTGGAGGACGTCGAAGCACAATCACACCAGAGACAATGCGGGTGAACTATCTAGTAAGAATTATTTTATAACGAGATATATGAGTCGATGGACATAGTCATTAATAGTTATTGCAATATCTACCTACTAGGCTCGTATAAGACGTCTAATAGCAGTAGGTCATAAGCAGCGTCGCACCAAGCTCGTCACGGGTCGGAGTATCACTCAGGATACAATTTAGGCATGCGAATATGACGGTCAATTGAAATAACATACACGCCTGTAGAAGAAGAGTCGGACATTGCAACAATTGGCTGATTCTTCTGATCGGGTAGAAATGTGACCGAAATGTTTGAAGTAGATTTAGTGCCATAACCAATGAATAGCGCATGTCATAGGGCGATAAGATCTGTACCTTGTTTCAGAGGAAGCGACCAACATCAAAAGTGTGAATGTACATGAGAGCGGCGGATATCATGTCCATCAGATATGGATCGTGTCAATGCGCCATTATAGCTCCTGCTTAGTGGACTGGGTCGTCGCTCAGTGATACATCGTCGGAACGTTGTACGCTTTCAGGTGAATAGCGAATCGTCTTCACAGGCTTAGCCACACCGACAATTACCTCAGACACGGTCCGGAGTCCATCGTAATCTAAGCAAACCCCATCTAGGCTTACTGCTGACACTGGACCCACGCAGCATCCTACAGTACTACGTAGGACTCTTCACATGCATTGTCTCTAAACAACTTCTTAGAACTAAGACACGCCATGTGTTGGAGTGAAGTCCTAGAAATTCATCACGGTCTAATGCAACCATGATGACATTGTCGTTCAAGAGACCAACCCGATGTCGGGCACCTGCGGTTATATGCAAGGTCGAATCAAGCACAGCCCTACATGACATCTAGGCTAGGAGGAGGAATTGAGCAGAATAATCTACGTGCCTTGCGGCCCACCATTACGGACATTGGAACTGCCGGTGATTTGATGGTATTGCGTCATCATCGGTATCAGCAGTCTATCATGTGAGATCCTGTCTCGTAATCGGGATTTCACTGTAGTTAAATGGGGATAGGACTAAATGCGAGACGCGAAGACGAAGATACTGCATCCGGAATGAATTTGTTCACTACCAAGTACCTCAGGGTACCTCCCTAGGGGGGTTAGGTACCTTAGGGATTCTAATAACACCCTACTTCTTTCCTAGGCCTAATTCTTCGATGAATATATCCGCTGCTTTCTCACCAATTGTCATGGCCGTGTTAGCTAGGTTAGCGCCGATATTACCGGGCGGGATACTCATATCGGCGATCTTGAGCCCCTGTACCCCGTAAACATTCAGGGCTGAATCCACAACGCCAAGCTTCTCACGCGGCGCCATCTTGCAAGTCCCGATCGGGTGCCAGGTAGAATCTATATGCTCCCGTATCCACTTTTCAATGATCTTGTCATCCTCTTCTGTATATTCGACCTCCTTCGCATCCGTGTCGAACGTAGCCTTAGAACCGGCCGGGAAGGTAGGGTGCATGCCAGGTATCTCGCCCCGGAACACACTCATCCGACGGACTAGCTCTCGTTGTTTCTTGAACATCCATATGTGATTTTTAATATCGAGATTCTGAGGGTCTGAAAGAAGTGCCGGGTCGAAGTCAGGTGGGTCATCGATCTTAGGGCCAGTAATATGGAGATGGCCGCGTGAAAAAGGATGTAGACTGAACGTGACGATGGTGAAATACTGCGCAACCGGGACAAGACTAAAATCGCCAGGAAATCTGTACGGAGTTAGAATGTTAACCGTTCATCGTGTTGGAAGGCATCGCAATCTCACCCAGCAACTGGAGACATCATCATAAGGGGCTTGTCTGGAACGTTCTTGAAATCCCTGTTCCAGGCCTCTTGAAATTCAGGACCAAGACTAGCAACATCAGCATCAGTTGGTCGAAGCTTAGCTTGAGCGTCAACGGAATTCCAGCCGAGCATCTTGTGCTTATTCTTGATCAAGTCTTCAGCAGCCCAGCGACCAGAATTGATTCCGTCCATAGTCTCCTCTGGAGTAAGGTCCGACTTGTATGCGTACATCATCGAATTATGATCCTCGTAGTCGTGTCCAACTCCAGGCACATCAGCTACGACTGGTACACCAGCACGTTTTAGGACCTCGGGATTTCCAATGCCTGATCGCTCCAGTAAAAGTGGCGTTCCGAGAGGTCCAGAAGAGAGAATGACAAGCTTTTTAGCTTTGATCACTCGGGTATCATTCTGTGGTGTGTCTTTGTTGGACTGGAAAGCTGGGTTAGGCCTATAAGTAACACCAGTTGCCCTTTGGCCGTCGAAGAGAACACGCTCAACTTGAGATTCGACAAGTACGTGTAGGTTAGGATGTTTGCCATCTTGGAGTCTGGGGTGTAAATACATGTGAGCTGTATCCTGACGTCGACCATCGGGGTCGGAGTAACGCAAGGCACGCATCACACCGTTAATATTGTCTAGAGTATTAATGTCCTCAATCTCCGGCCATCCTAGCTCCCCAAGACCTTTGATGAAATCGTTCTCAAGTCTGGGGCTCCGAAATGTGGTGCCAGATACTTGTATTGGGCCATCATACCCGTGCCGATCTTTAGGACCCGGACCATGGTACTTCTCGAGCTGAAGGAGGTTTAGTTCACACTAGCAGTTCCACAAAGAAGTATTAGGAATACCTTTTTCATATATGGCAACAAGTCGTTAGCAGACCAACCCGGGACATTCCATGAGTCGTAGTCAGATCGTTGCGCGCGACTGTAGAGTGACATGTTTATAGATGAACCTCCACCAAGGATGTGACCGGTCGGAACGGTAGCCTTGCGCCCAGCGAGTTGCTTAGACGCAGGCCCTTGGAAAAATTGGACGAATCCATTACCCGGAGCCAGATGACCGAACCAGAACCCCGGGTGGACGACATTTGGGAGCTCATAGTTGTTCTGGCCGCTCTCGATGATTAGAATTGAGAGCGTTGGGTCGGCGTCTGAAAGTCTGCTAGCAATTATACAGCTAGTACATCCGCCTTCAGAATACCACACGTTATTAGGCGGATTCAAAAATTCAATATCATTAAGAAATGGACTTACCACCAACAAGAATGACGTCGACTTCTCGGATATCATCAGGGAGCGCTGTATATAGTCCCATGGTCAGCTATGGGAAAATGTCGTTCTAGAGGGTGTATACGTGTGTCTTAGGTCAATTGAAAAAGAAACAGAAGCGTGCATCTGAATGGCACGAGCAGCTCTAGTATTTGAGTCTCTGTATTTTGGGCGCTGGCCCTTGTAAATTGGTTCTAGCAATTGGCGTTCAACCACTAAACTCCCTTATAACCGACATGTACTTCATTACCTGCAGTGGTACAGTACAGTGGGGGCGGTTCTAACATGCCACCCTTATGGATTACATGCAGAGACGCGGCAAACTTGAGCACATATTTCGGCGTACAGGTAGGTACCTACTGGAGGGGGAAAATCTGTGAAAGGGATGTACTCTCGGACTACGAGGATTCGGACCTAAGGTAGCATATCCCATCCCTTGCCGACAGACCTAAGCAGGTACCTCAACACTAATCGAAAAACTTCACATCTCAGCCGTATCAACTTCTAAGTTATCATTAAGCATACAAGAGTGCTCATGGTCGACAGCGTTCTAGGAGCCGAGGAGGAGGAGATCCTCCTGTGCTCGATAACCGCAGTCACCTGGCCGATTGCAAGCTGTACCGGATAGCGAGACCGGTGAGCGATGGAATTACATTGGATGGCAACTGCAAATATACATGCTCATTAAGCAGATTTGTGCACCGAAGGTGACATTCTATACATTAATTCATCCTTATTCCACCACGATCTCACTTTTTCCAGTACATAACGCACCCAGTACCGTATACCCCAGAAGAGAGCTGTCGCGATATTTTCCTGATAAAACTTACCCCACCACACGCTTTGAGACGAGTGTAACAACGAGAACCTAAGGACTCGATCCTCCCATTCTTTCACCGATACCCTGCCCGCGACGTAGTCTTCAATGGCTAGTGCATGGAATGCTGCTTGTGCAATACCCTGAGCTGTATGAGGGCGTATAAGTGACAACGCATCTCCAACAAGTAAAACCTTACCATCCTCGAACGCAGCGCGCTGTGGGTTCGGCCGAAACTCAGTGATTACTTGAACAAACGGTCGCTGGATCCTAGTAACTATCTCGAGAAAGGGGGCAGGGAGTTCATCCTTAGCACGCTCCAAACGGGCGGACCAGATACTCTCTCGAACTTTACCAGTAGGAACGGTGTTATGATGCCGATGCCCGTCGACGGCATCGATCATGATCTCATCTAAAGCTTCGGCTGTTTCATTTTCATACCAACAAAAGTTGAGCAGACGCTCGCCAGGCTCAAGAGACCCTTCCGCACCAGCGATGGTGTAAACAACACAGTGACCTCCTCTCATCATATACGTCATGATAGAGTCAGTAAACATTTCGCGAGTCTTTACCGAGAGCTCCCGTTCCGGAACTGTTCCCCTCCAGGCAATGTATCCAACATAACTGCGCTGCACCGTAGGAAGATACTTGGCCCTTATTAGAGAATCAGGCCCATCTGCGCCAATAATCAAGTCGGCCTTCTTCTGATATACTTCCTCGGTATCGCGGTCTAATATGCTTAGGATCATATATGAACCATCGGGCTCCGCTGGTACGATACCCAAGACCTTCTGGCGAGCATCATAGGTGACCGAACCGTCAGTTTCTGAAGGTTGCGGGGCTGATGGGTAATATGAGCTTATATACCCGTCAAAGTTGGAGCGAAGGCGGTAGTAGAATGCGTCCCAGCTAGTGATGTCCCGATTCCCAGTAGCAAGCACCCGGGGAGTTCCGTTTTTAAGGGTCTGGATGCAGCTGGTTCGTTGTGAAAAGGCACTGTAAAGACGGTCGTGGCGTTGTAAAAAGTGATCTGCACTTGGTCCAAGGCCAACACCAGATTTATGGCTCTGTCGCTCATTGCCATCTTGCTCTATTATTTGTACCTCGTAACCAGAATGCTTCAAGGCGATACCGCACATTAATCCAGCAAGAGAACCTCCGATCTATATGAATAAAGTTAGCGACTACTCCCCCGAGTACACTGTATTGAAACCCACAATGACCACTCTGAAAGATGAACCGCCAGATTCCATACTGAACGACATTTCCTTGAAGGGTGACTTCACTAACTAAACCAACGCTGTAGGAGATCTTGACATAAGATCAAAATTGTGGGGAGATGACCGGTTAGGTGATGTCAGTGAAGACCCGAAACCAATTTATAGGTACTTTCTGGGTACTTAAACCCCTATAATCCACTCCCTAAGTGAGGCCAGATAGAGGTAAAGATAGTATGCACAACTTCCGAAACTGCATCTCATCTTTCAGGTCTACAGATTCCCAACATTGACAAGCAACGAACGGCCCATCAATATATTTTTCTTTATCTTAACGAGGTATTCACACAATGGCTTCGCGATTTCCCTTAAGTGAAGCACCTAACCCGGCAGCCAAGCAAGTTATGGAGGATTTGATGACGGACCTCTGGAAAGGAAATCGCCAATTCCCAATCATGGAAGATGATGAAACGGCGATGCTGGGATATCTCGCCCCTCTAAGGTACCTACTACCTCTTTCATTACTCTATGTCATCGTATCAAACTCGGTCCTTCGATCGCACCGAGTTACCTTTCAGCGAACTAAGCCATTTCCAAGTTACAATCTCGATGTCGCGCGCGGTTTTTTCGACGTGGCGAAGACGGCATTCCATCCAAACAGCGTCAAACCGCGCAACAGAGAGCTGGCTGTTATGGCGCTAATCTCTGTTGTGGACATCCCTTACATGGCTTACTGCCATCGCAGGCTCGGGGGAAGGCTCGGGCTGACAGATCAGCAATGCGAGGATGCACTGTCGGGAAAAGTGCCGGAAGGATTAAACGATGAAGAGACGGCGGCCTATCGCCTGGGAAGGGTTCTTACCACACTCGCCGGACCGCTGGACGATGCGACGTACAGGGATTTCTCGACCAAGATGGAAAAGGCGCAGCTCGTTGGGATCGCAAACATAATTGGGGGCTATAAGTGGATTACCCTCTTAGGGCAACTAAACGGAGAGGATCAGAGATGGACAGATGAACAGTGAGCATACCGCTCTTCGACGGTACCGGATGTTGGAAAAGGTAGCATTGCCTGTTTGAGTAGCACCGCAGTATGTTACTCTGCGGCTCAGTTGGTTCGGATGTTCGTGGCCGCTTACGAATGCGACTCTATTGTCCGCGTATCATTCTAGAGATGACAGTCACGGCCGTATGGAGACGATCCCTCGGGGATCTACCGTAGCACGAAGCTATTATTAAAAATACTTTGCGTCAAACCGCTCCGACAAAATTCATAAAATGCGGGCAAGGCAACCAACAAGATGTAGCACCTTTCTTTCTTACGGGACGATGTACGCAGGTGAGCGGTGTGAAACGAAATCTGATTGCAGCGATAGAGAGGTTAATTGGCTATGATTGGTTGATTATAGGTCGTTCATAGGGCATATCTCACGCGGTTCCAGGGGTTGTAGCCATGCCTAATCATATCATATCATGTAGGATTTTCGTGGTCTCAGTACTGTGCAACGTGAAGCCCGCCAAAGTCCTAGCCGGTCTACCGGTAAGAGTACAGTCGCATACCTACATGGTAACCTAGGTAGCTAGGAGATAGATGCGCGGTTTTACAATGTAACACATACTCGTCTATGAAGATTGATGATCTTACAGTCCTAAAAAGCTTCAATGGGCATGTAACAATCCCTGTAACCTTGGGCTATGGAAACAGGGAATATTAGGGATCATCTCCCTACAGCCCCTCTAGGTCCCGCCCTCGCCGCTTAGGCGCATACTGCAAGATGGCCAGCCATGGATCAATCTACAATCTACTATATGCCGTAGAGTTACATGCCAAAAAACCGCTCCGCGTCAGCGTCAGCACCCAACTTGATGAGAGCTAATGCCGGGCGTACTAGTAGGACACAGTCATCATGGGGTGTCTGGCAGTTTTCAAGCAGTTCGGCCCTGCATTCTAGATCATCAAGCACGGACGTAATTAACGTACGATTCAAACCGAATGCCGTCGATTTCTCAATCAATAATCATCAATTCATAAATATTTATGCTGTCCACAAGCCTATTGTTTCTTTCTATTTGTATCCGAAGGGAAATTCCTTCCGCGGTTCTTCAGTTTTCGTACAGTACTACTCGAGCAGTGTAGGTGTATTATTAAAATCTAGCCACCCTGCAAAGGCCGATCCTCCGTTTGTGTCGGAGAGTCACGAAAATTCAAACCACTCTCCATATGCAGCGCCTCGCCATACACCTCCCTGGGGTAAGAAAATTTTCCGCTTCTACTTCGTATCGTACTAGATTTCGAAGCGCTGGGTGTGGATGCAATAGAGATTATTTTGGCTTTGAATCGCTTCAAGTATCGGTGGCGGATGTGATTTCCTAGAGGTAACATGGCAGGAAGAGAGATGCATACTATGGTGATGGGAGACTCGGCCGACACCCAGTAGAAGGTCCGTATGGCCACATCTATAGGCTCTATTAGCTGCATTGCACAGTAATTACAGCCTGTGCTACCTTTCACTTACAAGTGGTATCCGTATTGAACCCCTCTCCAGACGTAAGGACAGTGATTAGACGGCCCAGCGATAAGACAATTACGCTGTAGGGTTATCTTTAGCACTTGAGTGATCAACCACTGTAGGCGCACGTACCAGTATCCCAAAATGAATACGACAAAAAGCCCGGCCTTTTTCCCACGGCTGATTCGAAGACCCCAGATCTGGGGCAAAGGTAGCAGCAAGATGAATAAATCAATCACGACACTTGGGATCGCGCTACCAAGAAAGAGGGTGGTGGTCTTCCCGCATTTTCCTCCCGGAAGCCATGGATTCCAACCCGCTTCGACAGGGTCGCATAAGAATATGGTTCCAAAGTACGCGCCTACGAGCCATGATGCATTAAGAGCGTAGGTTATCCGTAGAGAAATATTGAAGAACTTCGGGTTCGCATGCCGAGGGAAGAGTCGAGTGAAAAACAATAAACCCGACAGCTTGGTAAGGAACAGAGCCGTGTCGTAGACGAAGTCGCCGACATACAGGAGCTTGAAAAACAATTCTCGCTCATAAGACGTTAGAGTATTCATGTGGCGACCGAATCCAGCATCTTGGATCATGACGAGTTCTATCGCCAATTGTGCTAGGAGGACAGCCTGAACTCAAGGTTATTAGACGTCCCAAATGTGCCAACGAAGCTCGAGGATATATCAATGTGAAAGTTTGCAGACTTACGCCAGCTGCTAGAGCAACCCAATCATCCCACCAGAAGCGATGAAATGTTGCCCGCGCGGAATGGGGAGTGAGACTCCTAGACCAGAATCGCAGGGCAAGAAAAACCACTGTCACAATTATCATAACGATAACGAAGGCCTGAAGCCCACCTCCAAGGTCGTCGGTGTCAGCAGCCATAATCGGATAGGCATTTGGCGGAGTGCTGCGCCCGTAGAGACAACGAGTCTGCTGACAACTTCAGCACTACTAACGACGACGCGCTACGCGCCGAAAGACAGACCTCGATACTGTATCAAAGTTCGGAACCCATTAAGACTCAATCTTACAAGTTGACAGATTAGGCTGGCCCAAGTACCGGTGATGACAACTCCAATTCCAGAGCCAAGAGTGTTTGGGTAGGAAGATGCTTACAAAACCGCCAAAGAGGAAGAACCGAGATCTCCTGTTCCATATGGTAGGACTTAAAGGCGCTAGACCAATACGGCAAGACGAATCCGCGGCATATAGAAGATGGCTGTGGTATAACTTGCTCGTTCTTTTCTCTACGGATCAGCAACGTTACAGTTGAAACAGGTAAGTGCTGAGTAAGATTTAGCGACGCCCAGGGTTTGGAAGTAAACGCCGGCACTTTCAGCTTACGACGTTGCCGTTCTCCGAAAACGACAAGATATTCCTCAAGTCGTCATTCATGCATTACAATCCTAGTTTTTGCAAGGCATTCTACTACGTACGGTCTGCGACGGATGAAACTGGTATACAACTTTACTTCTATCACACATGGTCTACAATTTATTGCCGCTATGCATCCTTGTTCCCCGTCCGTCCTACCATGGACGTTACTCACACTAGGTAAAGATGTACATACCTATCTGGTACTTAGTAGATCATTCACGCTTCTCTTGTTCTATCGATTATTTTTCTATTCAGTAACGTCAATGCAATTCAAATTGTGGCGAATGATTCTAGTCGCCATGCCTCCCAGCGTACCATATGGAATTCAACATTCATGAAACAGCTTCAATCGTAGTCCTCCAAACTAAGAACCTCATGCAAACCTCCGCTTGCCAGACTTCCAATCGGGAGATGTTTCATATCCAGTTTTTAGTTTAGAAACATAGAAACAAGATATTAAATTCAAAACTTATGTAGGTATATGTAGATAGTAATGCCTAATAGACAATAGGTACATAGATAGGTACCTACCTAAGGTATTAATGATACCTTCTCGTCCCGCATAACAGAATACGTGGACGCCGAGAATTCATTGTATAAATGCACAATCAGCATTGTAGTGTTATAGTAGAATATAATTAAGAAACTTTCGAAAAGCCTTCTTATCCTAACACTCAGCTACCTGTCTTTGTCCGATGTATGTCGCCTTTAAGATACTACGACAGTATCAAAGAAAAGAATACACCCCATTTACTATGCATGAGTTTCTGGTTATCATTCCTTGTTTTAAAATATCAGGTTCTACATACCTGAAGATAAATTTATCGTGTTACACCATACTTTATGAAAATATCGCAGCTGGAACCTTCTGGCACGTTAGAGCTTAAGTTCGCAATCTACCAAAGCCTCACAGAATGACTGTTAATATGACGACGATCAGCCTTGGCTCTCTGGCTACCTCAGAGAGGTCCACGGATCGCGAAACGCCACGTATCGCAATTCCCGCAGAGGGAAGAATTGAGTATGAGCCTATGGACCGCGACTTGCGCCTCGAAGATGTTCAAATGTACAACTTGGGCGGACATCATCCCGTCCACCTAGATGACATCCTTGACGGTCGGTTTGAAGTTGTACATAAGCTTGGGAACGGTGGTTTTGGGATCGTCTGGTTGTGCCGCGATATTACCTTGGGGAAATGGAGAGCAGTCAAGATAATGACTGCTGACTATTCGTCCCGAGGGGTCGAGGAGAAGATATTCGATCACCTCCGAAGCCAATTCACTACGACTGACCTCGATAAGCACCATATAACGGTGCCCTTGGAGCAGTTTTGGCTTGAAGGGCCTAATGGTCGCCATCTTTGTCTCGTGATGCCCATACTAGGCATGGACATCTCAAATTGGCGATTAACTCTAAGAAGCGTGCATGAGCAGATGGTAACAGACACAAAAAGGATATGCCGGCAAGCGATCGAGGCGCTACGTTTTCTACATGAGCAGGGAATCTGCCATGGTGACTTCAAACCAGGCAATGTCCTAATGAAGATTAGAGGTATCGACGATTTAAGCAAGGAACAACTTATAGAAATTATGGGAGAGCCCGAATTGATAGAAGTCGAAACGGTATCAGGTAGTTCTCCAGGACCTAGGGCCCCAGAGTATTGTGTAGAGTCTGCCGACCAATTCTGGTGTGAGAAGATGCTAACGAATTCGATCACAATCATTGATTTTGGTGAATCTTTCTTTACCGACAGCCCTCCCAAATCAACAGGCGTCCCAACCCTCTACGCAGCCCCAGAAGTCATGTTTCGAACCACGACTCCGGGAACGTACAGTGACATTTGGTCGCTGGCATGTATCATATACGAGATTTGCGCGGGCGACCCCTTATTTGTGTCACACTCTGGTAGCGGCCTTTACTATACCATTAAAGAGGTGGAGTTTTACTTGGGCGCATTGCCTGAACCATATAGAACTGCTTGGTGGAAGAAGCTTTGCGAACTCCGAGGGAGCTCATATTTGAAATCCAACTCTAGAGATATTACTTCCGAGACAGATGCATCTATGACTGAGTTGCAACCAGTTTCTAAAAGCTCTGAGGGGCTAATGGAAGAAAGAAAACTGGTGATCGATGGTAGCGGATACTCGGACTTGCTGGAAGCCTGTTTGGGGAAGGAAAGAAGGATATATCAGGGATCACAGGATGACTATGACCGGGGTTTAGATTCAAAGCCCCGGGTCGTTAATTACCAGCATCCTCGGGAATATGTGCTAGAACTCTCGAACCTCCTACGAATGATGCTTCAATACGATCCAGTATCCCGGATAAGTATTAACGGAGTCATTTCACAAGCTTGGGTTGAAAATAAGAGTTTGAAACATACCAGTATTGAAGAGACAGTTGATACCGAAGTATCCTGCTGTAGAGTAGTCTAAGTCGCATCTTGTACATCTTAGTAGTTGGTGATTTCATGATTTACCTAGTTCAACTATGCAATACTGCGACAAAGTAGGAACCTGTCGAAACATGACAGGTAGGGAATGGACGAAAGATTACTATAGACGCAAACTATTAGGGACCTTACCGTGCTGCCGTGTAAGATGTCTCAAGATCTGCCAAACTGCTAAATCCTTTTATAGACCTCCTATTTTTATTTACAGGGCACTTGGTGCTAAAAGCCGCTATAGCTGTAGGGGAATTAGCGTGTATTCCTTAAAGTAGAAAGCCGGGATTAGGTAGTTGAAACAGAGGATTGCCTAACAAGGTGACCGCCATGATTAGAATAGCATATGAAAATAATAGACACTGTTGCTCTATATACCAAGCTTCTGATATTAACCTTTATGAACTTCACTCCGGAAGACGGATAAAAAGGTTGTTAGGATAGTAAAACAACCACCTAGTTTATTAACGAAGTGCTGGATATTTCCAATGACGTTGATCCGTGAACCACCGCAGTAGTTATACGAAATATATGATTATCATGTTGCCTACTAAGTTGAAGAGTATCTGGATAGACTGCATTGCCTGCTCCATAGTTAATTACCAGTAATTAGTGACCATAACGTAGAAGAGAAAAATGTATCAACGTAGATATAAAACCCAGAAGAGTGTCGTATGGGTGCAAGGAATGAGACTTGGGGAAGGTCAACGACACGACTTCCATTTTGGAAGACGAGCTGAGCAATCTTCGAGATGGAGTGGTTCCGGCACTATAGATGATCCAATGGTTTGTTCGATTCCCATGTTAATTGTCTAATACTCGTACTAACCTACAAGTTTCAGGTAGTCTGGCTTACCCCAGGCCCCCCTCGTTATGCCGAAGCAGTGCTTCAAACCACCGAGAATATAGTTCGGGAGGAAACCAGAAAATGCGGCCTATCTCATGCGTGGATTGTGTAAGTCACGTAGATACCTCTTTGGAACACAAGTACTGACCAAGTAATCTAGGTCGGAAGGCCATTCTTTTAGCACGACAGGATGGTCCCGCGCCGGAGATAGAATCCTATCATTGGATGACAATCATGTTACTCTAAGGATGGGATCGTCCCCTAACACTAGCAATTTACAGGGCCATTTGTATATTATTTATGAGAATAATAATCCTGAGATGAAAGCTCTTCGGATGATGAGAGAGGACGAAAGGGGTGTTGTTGGAGGCCGGAATCCCCAGTTATGGGTATGTGGTAAATATCCTCCCGACTGGCCCCGTGCTGGAATTAAATATCCCGAATCTCCCTATGAAGTCATTGCGGGATCTCTTTTAGATAAGTTCCAAGAAGCAATGCATGAGCAAGAGCAAAGAAAGAAAAGAGCTCACTAAATCTAGGGAAATGCTAAGGGATATAAACCTTAGTGTCTATAGCTATGGTAGGTTTTTATCAACCTAGAATAGGTAGCCTAATAAACCAAATATTTACCTACTCTTATGGATTATACTATGAAGAACTTAATCATTGACGCAGCACCCCTTATACACCTCCCTACAACTGCCATTTGTAGGCTCCACTTTTAACCTCAGATACCACGGCGCAACACTAGGTACCCTAGAAAGGTACTTACCTCCTATTATAGCACGGAAAACACAAGGTATGCCAAAGATCATAGTTAAATCCTTAATGGGATGAAGTGATGCTCAGTACAAGTTGAATTCGTTTCGGGGGCGCGGAAAGATTTAAAGATTACTACTTAATCCTGAATAAAATCCAAACAGAAAGACTCCCAAATGATTTAACAGTTGAAACAACCAGCCTCTTCCGATAAAACTGCAACAGGTCAAGCACAAGGATCAGAAAGGTATAAGGCCTTCACCTTTACCCAAAGAGCTCGCTCCCCTTCCGTCAGATTCGGCGTCTCTATGAACGAGCGAATCCTCTCCATGGCCGATTCAGCCTGTTTGTGGAAGGAACCAAAGTGGAATTCCATTATGCGAAAGTCGTCTTCCTCGTAATGAATAATGATTTTGGTTAACTGGTAGTAGAAGGTAGAGAAAACCTTCCCTTCTAGGTAGTCCCGGTTGATAACGTCCTTAGGCCCCCAAACTCCGATCACACGCGAGTTGGATGTGTCTGGCTGAGATTGCGTGGGAACTCTGTTTGGCACAACAATTGGTAAGTGATCGTTGACTTTCCACTGCTTAGCCCCAGACAGCTTATAGAACTTGTTCGCTCCCTCTTTGTCGAAAAAGATTAGCTTCGCAGCTGCGGTGGCATGGCTGAGGGTAGGTCGGACGATGCCCGCCGAATAAATCTTTCCGCATCCTTGGATACTTGCTAGCAAATGAGTGACGGTGCAGTTTGGAGGCAAGTTAGTGATGAATAGTGATGTGTTATTTTCGTCCCGAGTTGCGGTTGCTTGGCTCGTCGCGCCTGAGGGGCCTCCATTATCCTTCTATAAATATTTAGTGTCAAAGAACTTAAAGCAGTTTACTCATATAAGCCCTTAAATTAGGATGCTTTGGATGACTTACAAGTTGGATTTGTCTGAACTTTTTACCACGTGGATGCATGATGTATCTAGGTACCAGGTATAGAAACTTTCAGTTTCCCAACTAGACGGTAGTGTACCCTATAATGTTGTCGATGAGCGTGGGATACTTGTGGCAAGAGATTAATTAAGTGCTCCTGATATCTTTAGTTCACTTAAAAAGAAGAGGTGTAAAGTTGTTATCCATGTTACATTGGAGAGCCTCGTGTATTGTATTGGGAAAGACTCTTTTCGGAGATAGAAAACTTAGAGTTACGCTACTATAAGCTTGAAATGTTAAATTCTTCCCATTAATACCTTAGGTACGCAAATGAAGGTTTATAAGATAACTGGGCCATTTACTCTCCGTGCGCAATAAATTCACTCTATGGCAGGTAGATGCGGACGAACTTAGTATTCCTCCCTAGCTCGATATTATCAACAGGATCGCAGAACCACTTGGGTATACCCAAATTAACCATAACGCATGTATACCTCCATTTACGCATGTTCTAAATCGCAATTAAAAGGAAATTGCATTGTAATGTTTGTAAATCTAATATTATTACCGTCAGATGCTCGCCGTAGTGGTACCCTACCTGGCATTAACGTATGTACCTCTACCTCCGTGTATCTAGGAAGTCGTTTTCTCATCGCGAACTTCTACTGTCTCAACAACATTTTCCTCATCAAGAACTAGCTTAACATTGTTTCCGTGAAATATTTTAACATCTCCAAAGATTTCATCGATTTCTTCTAAGGATTTGCCTAGAAGACGTCAATAACTCAAGCTCATATCATAATTAGGGGTGACGCACCTTTCGTCTCTGGATATGCGAAAGCAAATATGAGAGCGCAAAGCGCATTAGTGAGAATGAACAGGATCTGTCCATTACGTTAACATTCGAGAATGGTTTTAAGAGACTACCTCTTATGTACGGAATAAACGTACGTAGTATTTCCAACCAATTGCGGCCAGCGCTATTGGCGAGCACTGTGTAATGATCAGACTGATGGAGTAGTGAATAACCTGTACCAGGGCATTCGCTTTAGCTCGTAGTTCGGTAGTAAAGACCTCGGGGCTGTGGAAGACGCTCGTTAGCATGGATAAGGGCTTTACCGAAGATAAGACTCACGGAATAATCCAAGTCATGGGGCCTAGTAAAGCCGAATAGTTCGCAGAAACGGCAAATATACAAGCAATAAGTCCTCTCTGTGCTGAGGTGTTCGTAGGTAAACCGGGGCGCGCAGGATAGACAGCCGCGATAATTGTGATTATTAGATAACAGAGGGAGAGAAGAGAGGAGCTTGTTATCAAAATCTTCTTCCGGCCAATTCGATCAACAAAGAAGAGAGATATGAGGCAAGCAACTGGAGCTACGGAACCGTAAAGCCCGCTGACGAGAAGCTGCTCACTCTCATCAAACTGGAGAGTCGCATAGATGGCTGTCTGGTAGTATTGCACAAACGATATTCCCGACAGCATAGCAGCCGCCCATACGAATGATCCAACAAAAAGACGCTTTCGGAACGCGGGGGTCCTGAAAAGGTCTGCCCAGGTCAGACGACCCTGGGCCTTCTGCTCCTCTTCGATGTTGACTTGGATGACGCCGAATTCGGTGTTACACCACTCCTCGTTAGATCCGTCGTAATGATAGTTTCGGAAAGCTTGGTTTGCCTCTTCGTAGCGACCTTTCAGACACAACCATCTCGGCGACTCGCCGACAAATAAGACACCAATGCCTAAGATGAGTGCCGGGATGCCTTGAATTGCAAATCCGAGTCTCCACTGGTTAGGATTGGTCCATTTGCCTTCACCAACGCCAGTCCATAATGCGACAAAGAATCCCCACGCGACCACTTCGTGACCAGTCAGCATATATATCTAGATACCTAATCATCTCAAACTCCACATGGATGGACTCTCTTACTCATTTGATTAGCAGCAGTTATCTTCGCCCGTTCGTGAGTCTACCATAACTTGAAGTTAGTAGCGTTTCTTTAAGACACACACCATTGACTTCTTACCTTTGCAATCTCGGCACCGAAAACAGGAGCTACCCCTGTAATTGTTCCGACAGCAAATCCAACCAAGAGGCGGCCCATAATGACTAGATAAGGAGATTTCAGCCTTCTGTCGCATCCACTAAGTTTTAATGAGACTTACGCATAGCGACATGGGCAGCCCCAGCCATCAGGGCCGCTCCAATGGTCCCCCATATGCATCCAAACGCTATTGCCTTTCGTCGACCAAACCTATCGCTGGTGACACCAACTGAGGCGCTGCCGAGCCAAGCTGTGTTTGGGCTTAGCTCAAGGACAACGTAAAAACCATGAGCGGAAATCACCTCCTGCTTGATAGACGGACACAATCGCGCCTCGAGTGGCAGCATCAGGCTGACCGAAGTACTTCAAGAAGGACTTCAATGCCAGAGTCGGAGTAATGATTCCTGAATCACTGGATCCTGTTAGTTGTGAAGTGGAGTAAACATCATAGAAACTACTCACTATCCATAAAGAAACCCGCCTATCCCAAGAAAAAGGGAAGTCAGGAAGGGTTTGCTAAACAACGTATTTTCTTTCATCATTATTGGATGGTAAAGTAATGACCAGCAGAGATGTGTG
The DNA here is from genome assembly GCA_002120305.1 of Hypoxylon sp. CO27-5. Lineage (NCBI taxonomy): Eukaryota > Fungi > Ascomycota > Sordariomycetes > Xylariales > Hypoxylaceae > Hypoxylon > Hypoxylon sp. CO27-5. Next base: position 30,945 of record KZ112613.1, on the reverse strand, counting down.
AAGAATCCTTCGTCATGTCAAGAGATTCATGTGGCTTAAGTAACACCGCATCAATTCGACGAGACAACATCTGGATTCCCAAATAATCCGGGGTTAACACCCGACAACCTGGTTCACCCCGTGTACGGATGGATCCGCCAAGGGGGCCAAGGGCGGGGGATATGAATATATTCGACTATAGCACAGGCTTACCCCTTTTTAGGTAGAAGTTGGTCACTTTTCAGCCTCCCCCAATTGCACGATCCCAGCTACATTTCGGCTCTTCTTCCGACGAGTCTCAAGCGGCAGTTGTAATTTCGTGTCAATTTATTTTAACAATCTAGGTATATGCAATGCCGAACGTAGAAGCACTAGGGATTACGATAATTGTTAGCCATTGACCCTACCTACTGCCGTAAACTGACATCCTTGTAACATCAGGTGCCCGTGATGACAAAGTGCAGGCGCTGACTTACGCCCCTATCAGATTATCAAGATTACTAACCGAATCGAGTTCGCATTAGCGAGGGTCTTTACTTCGCGTGTACATTACTCCGCAGACCACATGGGCATCAGTTTGGGGGGAATATCCACAAGGATTTCCCCGCCAAGGTCGGCATTTGAATAGAGGCAGCTAGCGCAAGACGAATATCGGTTACCATGTCCTTATTTCTGCGAGGGAAATCCTCTGGCTGATTAATTCAGGATTTCTGTATTGACCGTTCCATACTCCAATACCATGACTACCTAATTGCTAAGTCTAAACGCCAAAATGCTTGCCGAGATACTTGCTAGTATAGGCTTCGCTGTAGCACTATCATACTTCAGCTTAATATTCCCTAAGGTATGTCGCTTGTCGTGGGAAATTCTACGGTGCCTCTTCACTGATATTGATAAACAAGCTCCATCAAGAGTGGAAGCTCTACGCACACCGCTCGAAACTTCCGCCGGGCCCAAAAGTCATCAAGTCAGGTCTTCGGAAACCATGGCTGTGGTTTCGAGAACTCAACAAAGAGTATGGAGACGTAGTCTATCTTCAGATGGGGCCGACGCCGACCATCGTATTGGGTTCGGCCCAGGCCGCATGGGATTTGCTTGAGAAACGTGGCGCCAAATATTCGTCCAGGCCACGTTTCATTATGGGTGGTGAGCTGCTGTCAGGAGGGATGCGAGGCCTAATGTCACCGTATGGACCTTTCTGGCGGCGCTGGCGCAAGCTACTACATGGCGGATTTATGCAGCGCCAAAGTGAAACGTACCGGCCTATCCAAAGTCTGGAATCGAAAGTCCTAATGCGCGACTTGCTGAAGGACCCCGACAGATTCCGAAAACACCTTGAACGTTATGCAGCTTCGGTCATTGTTACAGTTACGTACGGTCGAAGAGTTGAAGATGTGGACACTGATATCGTGGTACGACGTAACGGGGAGTCAATGGACCGGCTTACCCAAGTTAAGTACGTCCCCTCTTTCCTCCGCTTTCGTACCAGCCTCTAATATTCTCGTCGCAGCATCCCTGGAAAGTATGCAGTAGAGAGATACCCCGCGCTGAAATACATACCCAGCATCTTCGCACCGTGGAAGGCTGAGGTTCTGAGGCAGAGACAGAAAGACATCCAACTATACACGGAGCTCATGGACGAGGTCAAGGATAGAATGGCTAAGGGGACTCTACCCACCTGCTTCGCGAAACACCTCTTAGAGGAGCAGCATAATCTCGGGATGTCAGATCTTGAACTGGCTTACACTGCGGGGTCGCCCTTTGGTGCTGGAGTAGAAACAGTAAGTTAGCGTTTTTGCGTTAGAGTTGAAGTGGAATATCCTGCTGAATCATATCACGACGCAGTCAGCAGGTTCACTCGCTAGTTTCCTACTTTCATGTGTCAAGTTCGGCCCTCGGTTCATCCCGAAGGCACAAGAGGAGCTCGACAGGGTAGTAGGAAAAGACCGACTTCCCACATTTGAAGACATGCCTCAGCTTCCGTATATCAAGGCGGTCGCTTCTGAGACTCTTCGCTGGAGACCGGTCGCCGTACTAGGAGGAACGCCTCATGCAAGTACCGCGGATGACGTATATAGGGGAATGTTCATTCCCAAGGGCAGCACTATTATTGCGCCCCTGTGGAGTAGTAAGTTACCTAAACAGAAGTCACATGATGCCCGGCTATGCTGACAGTAAGCCGGTACTTAGTTCACCTGAATGAATCCGATTTCCCTGAGCCAGACGAGTTTCGACCGGAACGCTTTTTAGAAGACCGCCAATATCCCGGACCATTCGGTCATAGTGCCTTTGGTTGGGGAAGACGGATTTGCCCTGGCATGCACCTCGGGTCCGCATCTGTGGAACTTAATATCTCACGTATATTATGGGCTTTCGATGTCGGACCCGCGAAGGATGCGAATGGAAAGGCTATTGACGTTGATATGTAAGCACCCCTATTCCCGCTGTTAGCATCACGTGCTCATTATTACCCCTTAGAAACGCCTATTCCGATGGCTTCAACTCAAGCCCACTACCATTTCCCTGCTCAATAAAACCACGGTCTTCCAAACATGCAAATGTTATCGAAGAAGAATACCAGGACGCTTTAGGGGCGCTGAAAACGTATGCCGTAGTTTCGAATAAAGTCTCTTGATGTGACCAAATCATGAGCCACGCGCCTGGGTTGAGAGGAATATCAAAGGACGCCACATGAATTCATTTTATGTTGATGGCACGCTTTGGCGTGGAATATGTATCGAAAATGACATGTAACAAGAAGATGTGCGACCAGGGTAGTTAATACCGCGACATTGTGGAGGGCCTGGATTCGTGGCATCTTATCATTGCCGTACCTAGATATAATAGAGCATCGTAATAGATCAATTTTTTAAACATGAGTGGGAATATTGCATTAATATCCATAAATCAAAAGCTGCTTAGGCGCGCGACATCGCTAGCCCAAATACGCAGTGATAAAAATCTAGTGGGCAAGAGGTTGCCGGCCTTGTTGTGAGGTTTAGCTCGCCCCAGAGAGAAAGCCGACCACGCCATTCCAAGCGTACCTGATAGCCTTTTTAGGTGATATGGGGCGTACAGTCACGCTCAGGATGGATCATCTGTCCAAGCGCAACCACCGATAATATACATTGGTACTAAATCGTAGGGCCTGTTGACGGCTGTGCGCATATCCTCGCACTTCGATAACTTAGATCAGAATTACATAAAAAAGAAGGTTGAAAAGCTTAGCATCTCAAAGTTCTCAAAGTGATCCTGTCGTCCTGTAGTTTATCCCAGAATAGCTGAGACTTTCAGCGCTAATCACGCTTAATATACAACCCTGGCTCTTTTCGGTCCAACCGAATCGCCTTATGGCACGCGTGAATGGCTCAATACCTAGCACACACGGAAAATCAGGTCCGTCGAAGCTATTATTATAACACTAGGATTCGTATTTATATATGTATCTTGACCCATCTTAGGGCTGGAAATTTGTTTGAGGCCTAGGGCGCGACGGATTCGAATATAATCAGCAGCACGCCTTGTCCTTAGAGGAAATAGACAGCGAGGGCCCGCGAAAGCACGCCGACTGCCAAGACCATTCCAACTTAATAGGGCGCGAATGGACCCTGGGAATGACCCAGACTTTTGCATATTATGTAGCATTCGCTCTGTCTATCCATGTTCAATCGAAAGTCCAGCTTCGCCATATCAGGACTGAACGGTATCTAGCGCTGACAAAGAATAAAACGAGCCAGCGAATCACATTCTGACGGAAGTCTTCTAGAAACTCAATAGCATAACTCGGGGGAAGGAAGATCGGCAGTTCCACCAAAGCAGTGCAGGGGGTCCCAGAACTTCAGCTTCGATTTCCACCACCCCTGATGATATTCTCACTTCTCTTCCTTCTTTCGACTTTTCGGTCTCTTGACAATAGCCTAGATCGTCTATTAATTATTCCTGTTGTCTGAGTACTTGGGTGCAACTCATGACTATCGCATGGCATTGTTATGTCTTGCACTCGTCTCATGTTGACGAATTCTAGAGCCTAGACATCAGTGAACTAACTGTATCCTGTCACCTGACAATACGACAGTTCCGTACTGTTTAAGACACAACGCAGGACTCTTCCTCGAGGTGGAAGAATCACATTCGTTATTTCTTTTCCCCGAGTTCCGCATATACCCCCAGCCTAGCATGGCGCGGAGAGTAGGTCCTCGAGATCATAACGAAAGTAAGAGAATCCCAACATCTTCACCCTAGGCAGTCTTCAAGCGATAGCCGACTTGTAGTCGCCATCTAGAACAATGACGTCTTCGTCCTTGTTTCCTACTTTTGTACCGCTTAGAGCAACTTTATATCCGGCGAGAATTAACGCAAACTCGCAACAGATGTAGTGTTAGCAGATTGCACTGGAGGTCAGAATTCCAGCGACTTATCATCCGAAGTGTCGTATTACTCAGGCGCTCCGGATAGCACACCAGATGATGTCTCGACCGTGACGACCGGCCAGCATCGCGCCTGGGCGAATACAACAACAGAAGCGTACTTTAGCGATACAGGCGTCAAATTCACGGCCGTGTTAAGAGAGTATGGCGCTGCAGGGGATTATGCGGGGACGGGAAACAACGGATATGGAAACTTCACATGTTGGCAGATGGAACCGACGCTCTTGTATACCCGCGAGAACAGGAATTGCTTCATTATGTATGACTGCAATCACTTGAGTATGTCCGCCTTTTCATTACCCTCTTTAATTGCTTTTATCATCAAGAATGCATTGGTGTCAATAAGAATATACTTGTATGACGCCAACATCTCCTCGGGCATGTTACTGATATTATGATCTTCAGACGCTCCTGTTTCCTTGCCATCAGCAACGCCAAGCACTACACCCTCGTCACCAGCGTCAGCATCTTCTACTCCTTCATCCAGTTCACACTTATCTGTGGGCGCGATAGTAGGTCTCAGCATTGGAGTAGCTGCGGGCGCAATAATCCTTGCCGGCATAGCTGGCTTCTTCCTGTGGCGTCACTGGCGCTCGACTAAACAAAACCCAGCAGTTGCCGTTGTTCAAGATAGTTCACCGGAGAAAGGACTACCTTGTGTGCCCAAGGGCCCACCGCCAGTCAATGCCATATGGCAGGGGCCGGGTGCGAGGGAAGTAGTAACACCAATACAGACACCACAAGTTTACCATGAATTACATAGCGACGAACGACCTACCGAGATCTACGGCGACGCTATAAGAGGGGAACTAGATGCAACTCCCTCAAGAGTAGAATTACACTCTCAGGATCTACCACCCCGATATGAATACGAAAATCAACCATCCCCGGGAGCTTATGGGAACTTTAAGGGACCAATCTGATGGCATTAGCGGCAAGTTAAAAATGGATATTAGGTTCGAAAGAATATCTTGCGGACGAGCCGCATTGAAAGCTTACCTACCACCGACAGTTGAGATGATCCAGGGGCGATAAACGCCGGACTCTACTTAATCCAAGAGTCTCGAGACTGGTCTAAACCCAGTTACAAACAAGACTGCACGGACTGGCCAAGAGTTCCTACCGCAGGTTGCTGGAGAGACCGATGAGAGAGACGCTTCTATCTGTTACGCTTTATGATACGACGCTACGGGTTCCCCAGAGTGATGAGATCATCTATCCGATTCCGTATAATGATCTAGGAGGTATATACATACCTATTCACCTTGAAGATGTTAGGATCAATTTCAGCCACTGGCCAACAAGCTTCTAGCTAGAGGAAACGCTTCCATATGTATCATCAAGTAGAACCTACCCATACCCAAGAAATAAAAATCATAAGAAACGCCCCAGAACTAAGAGAACGTGCTAGACATGATTTCGACTATGTGTGGTGTTTATGTGAAACATCGCAGACTTGTCTGCTACTAAGGCAGGACCGCCTCTAGTGCGCACACTGCGACGTAGCTTGCCTCATCTGACATGATGAGCACTGACAGGACGACTCTGTGCTGGCTATGACCTGCAATTGAGCAATCATGCCACGAAATGTATGCCAAAGACCAACCACTACGTTCCCAACAGCAGATTGGCACACTGCATAGGCGCGCTTACATGGCTTCCCGGTAGCCTGAGGCCGTGCTGTGGCCAGAGTTGTTGATATTCTGCAAGCGGTTGAGAAGGGAGGTTACTGCCGACTTCCCAAGAACAGTGCCAATGCATCTCCTCGGAGCCAGGGCTCGAGAACAATACTTCATACGTATCGAGGGAACAAAGCTTTTCATCACGAACGGTCTCAATGGTTCAAGAAAGGTCATATAAAGATACATATGCAGAGATGCGCAAGTACGGTGAAGTACTATAAGTATCGTCAGCTATATTATTCCTATGTAACTTATAAGCCCATATTGCTTAGCTTATTGTTAGCAATATTTGCCATCTGAATTGGGCTCAACTGGAAGTACCCTCGAGCACCTAGTAGAAATGAGGCTGGGAACTAGTACGTCGCTTCTCTCTCAGACGCGTCTTAGATGCTAGCTTTGTTCCGTAGAACAATGTGCGGAGTCAGATGTATTGAAAGGAATAGGTTAACAATGAGTGATGATAAACAAAGCAATATAAGACGGACGAGTATTTTAATAGAAATATCAAGAAGCGCCTGAATAATTCAAGCCACCATATTTATTTCTTGATATTGGTGTTAATCAAGAGCGAAACACGAGTAAAGGCTTCCCGTCGTTTGCTTCAAGAGTTTCGAAAAGAAATAGTAATTCCGACGTCAGCGGATTTACAGTCAAGGAGGAACCTTTAATACATACAATACCTTACGGACCCGCCCCCACCTGTTGTTCCCTTTGGCTACCTACGGTAGACAGAACCTTTTCTTGTGGCGGCCTCAGGCACCCATTGGTCCCATTGAGTCCCACAACTATTATTATTGCACAAGATTTTACTTGTGAAAGGTCGAAAATTTCATTGCCCCACTATACTTGCCCCACCAAGTAACCCACCAACGAGCCACGACCCAAAGATACAAGCGTAAGGAACTTTTATCGCCCCCGCGCAGATTCCTCCCACTTCCAATCCACTCCCAAACAATTCAACAACTCAGAAAAAAGTTTACGGAGGATAAATCTTTTTTCCTTTTGTTTCCTATTAGGTACTGTCGAGTCTTGGGAAACAGGCCGTTTTTCCTCTCGTGATAACTACCCACTCATTCCATCCTCTCCATCAGACGGTCACATTCGCTTGTGATCGTTATCATAACCGATAACTTGCGGTTCCTATCAATAATATTACAGTAGCCTAAGCGGGGTACATTTTCCTCGTTTTTTTTTCGATTACTTCGATTACTTCGTCCATCTCCATCATTCCCTCGGTCGGTCATAGACAAAAAGGATAAAACGCTTCAAGATGGTTTCCGCATCCAAAGAGAAGAGACTCGCCAAGAAGGCCGCTGAGGGCAAGGGCGAGAAGAAGACCCTCGTCTCTAGGTCCAAGGCTGGTTCCAAGACCGCTTCGAAAAATGCGAGCGCAGCCGGTTCCGTCGCCGGCGACGACACCCCTCCCAATCTCGACGATGTTCCCGCAACCGACGACACTAAGATGGAGAAGGTCAAGGCATTGTCAGACCAAAAAGACAAGCACGGCTTATCCGATCGTATCACCACCGGTGTGTTGGCTTCCGTAGCCACTAGCAGGGACGTCAAGATTATCAGCGCCAGTTTAACCTTCCACGGTCGTGTTCTCCTTAACGAAACCGACCTCGAGTTATCGTTCGGGCGCCGATATGGATTATTGGGTGAGAACGGTTGCGGAAAGAGTACCCTCCTCAAGGCTATTGCTGCGCGGGAGTACCCCATCCCTGACCATGTTGATATCTATCTCCTCAACGAAGGCGCCCCGCCCTCCGACCTAGGCGCCCTGGAATGGGTTCTCAAAGAGGCTGAAAAGGAGATGGACCGTCTAGATAGGCTCGCAGAGCAGCTGCTCGAGGATGAGGGCCCCGACAGCCCGGTGCTAATGGATATTTATGAGGTATGATATTATCGATGTGATTTCCCAATTTATGCTAACTGAACACAACAGCACATGGATAAGATGGATCCCTCGACTTTTGCCACCCGTGCTTCCCTTATCCTGACAGGTCTGGGTTTCAACAAGGAAACCATCCACAAGAAGACGAAGGACATGTCTGGTGGTTGGCGTATGCGTGTTGCCCTTGCTAAAGCGCTATTCGTCAAGCCGACCTTGCTGCTTCTGGACGACCCGACTGCTCACTTGGATCTCGAGGCCTGCGTGTGGCTCGAGGAATACCTAAAGAAGTGGGAGCGAACACTGGTCCTGGTTTCTCACTCGCAGGATTTCTTGAACGGTGTGTGCACCAACATGATTGACATGCGCAAGCAGCAGCTCATATACTACGGTGGTAATTTCGACTCTTATATCAAAACCCGCAAGGAACAGGAGACCAACCAGATGACGGCCTACAAGAAGCAGCAGGAGGAAATCAAGCACATCAAGGAGTTCATTGCCAGCGCCGGTACCTACGCCAACTTAGTGCGACAGGCTAAGTCCAGACAGAAGATTCTCGACAAGATGATTGCAGATGGTCTTATCGAGGAAGTTAAGGAAGAGAGGGAGTTCAAATTCAGATTCACCGACGTCGAGAAGCTACCTCCTCCTGTCCTCTCTTTTGACGATGTCACATTCTCGTACTCGGGCGAGGCAAAGGACGACCTCTACCGCAACATCGATCTTGGTTTCGATATGGACTCCCGAACAGCTCTTGTAGGCCCGAACGGTGTCGGCAAGAGTACTCTCCTACGCCTGATGACAGGCAAGCTCTCTCCTACTTCTGGGTCTGTTCGTCGTCACACACATCTCAAGCTTGGTCTATACTCTCAACACAGTGCCGAGCAACTCGACTTGACCAAGAGCGCTTTGGACTTCGTCCGCGACAAGTACCGGGAAAAGTCGCAGGACTACCAGTATTGGCGTCAAACTCTTGGCAGATATGGTGTATCTGGTCCTGTTCAGACTGCTCTAATGGGTACCCTATCTGAAGGTCAAAAGAGTCGAATTGTATTCGCCCTCCTCGCCATTGACTCGCCCAACATGCTCCTTCTCGACGAACCCACAAACGGTTTAGATATCCCCACCATCGATGCCCTAGCAGACGCCATCGACCACTTCAGTGGTGGTGTGATTGTTGTTTCTCACGATTTCAGGTAAGGATTGTCTTTTATCCAACCTTGTCTAAATAAATGCTAACGAGTAGGATAGATTACTCGACAAGATTGCCAAGCAAATTCTCGTATGCGAGAACCGAACGATCAAGCCGTGGGACGGCACAATAGGAGAGTACAAGAACTACCTGCGGAAGAAGATGTTGGCTGCCGGTGCAGTTTAAAGTACATTTTCCTTGGTACTCTGGTTGACCGTGCGAATGCTATCGCTCATGACAGATATTCAAGCTGTCGTAGTACGGAACCAGGAATGCATACATAGTGGTCGCGGCTCGGGGGTCTATAGATTGGGCATCGACGCATAGAGCCGCAGCCTAGGGTTTGAAAAGCTTTGTTTTTAAGACAGGGCCATGTGAATTGCGAGAAGCCGGCGCCGGTATGCGCTGGATTTTTCGCGGACTGGAATAGATTAGATGAAATAAATATTTTTAGCATGCGAGTGGTGTTATGAGTGGTGTTATGAGTGACTTTCTAGTTTCTAACTTAGGTTTCTCGGCCTCTCCTATCATCCCGTGGAAGTCTAATTGATATGCACAGATGGCTCTCTAAGCAATTAGGTAGGCCTCCGTATTAATACTCCCTTGTAATGAGGCCCTTCCGTTAAGCCAACGGCAAGATGATCGCCTTCAAGAGGTAGTGCTGAATGTCACTCCAAGGGAAATGTGTACCTATGACAATCCTCCGAGGATTTGTTCACTCTTAAAATATCTCAGTCATAAGAAATCATCACCATACCTATCTTCTCACCTGCATAGCGACCGTCTAACTTGCGAATAGTGACAAGTCTGTAGGTATCTCTCCCACTTGTAAATGACTTCCCAACATATCAACCCAAAACCTCTCTCGGTCCCAATCTCGCCTCTCACTAGCCTCCTCCCAGCCCTACCTACACTACACTAGGTACTACCAAACCTCAATTAACCCCTAGCGTACGGACCCATACCCACATCGCGACGCAAACTTCTCACAGCTACTGCCCACCACCACCACCACCACAACAACAACAACCTTGCCCACTTCATAAAACGAACCAGACGATGCCGCTTCTATCCGGCAAAGGCCGCTTGGCCCAATGGTTAAGGCGTCTGACTACGACCGAGCATGATATGTAAATGTGCTTGACATAGCTACCTTAGGTAATCAGGAGATTCTGGGTTCGACTCCCAGGGTGGCCTTTTTTTTTTCTTTTTTTCCTTTCAATTTTGCGCGATTTTGATGGCGTGGCGGATGTGCTGTGGAGCTTCAATCAACCTCGGGGGGGGAGGAGGGTTTGGTTAGGGCTCTTTGTTTGTATTCGTTTTGTTAGGTTGGATGGAGTGTGAGATAAGAGGATTTCGGATTATGTGTATAGATAGATAGATACCTACCTACCTAAGGTACGTAAACGAGGAATTCCAATTCGATTCGCCTGTCGCTTTTTGAAAAAAAAAACACTTAAACGATCGAAGTCTATCGGGATGTTTACAGAGATGATGAACGGGTGTGGAATGTAACTGAGGTAGATATGTACGGCGAAGGGGTCGAAGCCAATACGATGGATGAGATGCATTATTTGGACATTGGGCAGAAAGATTCAAGAGTGACTGAGACCTTCATCGTTGCCCAACTTATAGCGTATCGCACTCAAGATAGTGTTAGATTAACTTACGCTCACTGCATCTAGATAGATACGATATGGTCATGACTTCAGTTGCATTCACTAGCACATACGCATACTACAAGTACCTAGATACCCCTAACTACCACGCAGACAGCATATGTAAGTCTAAGACACGACAACCACACCATCACCATGACTCACTTCAGTTTCCATTCAAACGCCTTCAACAGGCATACATTTGATTGCTGACTTGGTCCCTCTATCGTAATCCTACAACGACACAACGAACCTTTAGTCCTCGAAGAAACTTGGTTTGAAAAAAAAAAGCAATCCGGTTTTGGTTTTGCAAAGTCTAGCCGCCTAGTGCGACGTTTTTTGGCCACCTCCCTTTCTCTCTCAACTTCCCCTTGTGAATACGACAATTAGCTAGCTCTATGAATATGTGTGTGTTCGTTCCCACCAAGAGCCCGTCTCTGCATGTAAAGTTAATGCCAATATAACGCCGCTATTCCTCTTATTTTGTACAAGGTCCTTAACTTCCGTTGCGAGAAGCATAATTTACGACCTGATGGTAGTGTAGGTGATAACCCTCGGTAATGGGTTAGACGTCGATCTCGCCATCAGCAATGGCAAGTCGTTGTTTCGTCGTCTTGGCCTTCTTGCTGCCTCCTTTACGCTTCTTGACGACCTTCGCGTCTCCGGCCTCCACAGGAGTAGCGGTGCCAGAAGGCTTGTTGCCATCATCGAAATGACCCTCACCTAGAACCGTAGTTAGTACGTTTATCTTATGATACAAAGAAATCCATATAGAATGCGACTTACCCTCGTGGTACATCTCGTCCAAGCTGACTGCCTCCCGCTTCCTCTTATTGCCACCTCGCTTCTTGTTCTGTTTCTCAAGCTCACCACTTGCGAGTAATTCCTTCTCGCGTTGTTCGATGAGTTCGGCCTGCTCGTCGTCGGCAAGCCACATGGCAATATCGCGGTTGCGGTTCTCCTGGCGACGACCGCTAAAGTCAACGCCGCGAGCCCCACCTCCCTGGATGACGACACGTTGGACTTCCTCCTTCTGCATTGCACGCTTACGAATACGTTCTTCAATAGTGCCGCGCGTAATGAGACGGTAGACTGTGACTTGCTTTGTCTGGCCGAGACGATGAGCACGATCCATAGCCTGAGAATCGATAGTGGGATTCCAATCACTGTCGTAGAAGATAACTGTGTCGGCCGATGTAAGATTGATACCAAGACCACCAGCACGAGTTGACAGTAGGAAGACGAAAATGTCAGGTCGCGTCTGGAAGTCATGGACTGTGTCACGGCGATCCTCCAGTTTCGTCGAACCGTCAAGCCGACAGTACTTGTAGTTGCGATACGTAAGGTATTCCTCCATCAGGTCAATCATCCTCGTCATCTGGAAGTACAATAGTACACGATGGCCCTCCTCCTTGAGCTTGAATAGTAGCTGGTCGAGTTTCGCAAGTTTTCCACTGTCGGTGACGAACCGACGCATGCTGGGGACGGTAATATTCGTGAACCGTCGCTTCTCACCGTCAGGCTGAGGTAGCATCGCAGGTGGTGGGTAGCGTTCGATCGGAGTCTTCTGCAACACCAGAGCCTTCTCTTCCGTCAAATTAGGTCCATACAAAATCTTGCGCATTTGTCCGTTGAACAGCGTATCTTCACGCTCAGCAACCGGGGCTCGAGTACCCTCACATGAGACTTCAATGGGAGGAGCAGAAGCACCAGGTAAAGCCGCTTGTTCAAGTCGACCAAGGCCGGAATCCCGCCATGTTCCCTTAGAAATGTTCATGAGATTATCGAGTACACCTTCGCTTGTAATCTCAGCCAAGGGTTTACGGTCAGTTCGAGCAGCGATCTGGAATAACGCATGGGCGGGTGTATAGTTCTTTTCACCCTCCTCATCATATATCACGTTCATTCGTCCAAGTCGGTTTTGCTTCTTGACTAGATCTATAGCTCGCGAGAAAAGACCTTGGTGACTGGCTTTGTAGGCCTCTTCGGGGCTGGCATCAGCGAACCGAAGGAAAGAGAAAGCGTCATTGCCGGATGTGCTTTCGAGTATATTCTCCGGGGTCCAGATGTTCATAAGATGGTTCAGGTACTTATTCCTAAAGCCAGCCTTCTCGTTATCCTTCCCAGCTTTGTGTAATCGACCACCTTCAGTCCAGACTAAACGCGGCAAATTGTACTCGATCAGATTTCGAGTCGAGTAGCCGACAGAGACATTATTTCCCTCGCGGACGAATGAAGCAGTCTCAGCAAAGTAGCCTGTGAAGAATGGACTCGTTGTGTCCGCACGTTCAAATAAGTCGGGGTGATTACACACTTTTCGGAACTGCATAACGAGGTTCATCAGCGTGCCAGAATCCTGGTCATCTCCAAGAGTCGCCTTTTCTATGAGATCCATGATACTGATCTGATTTCGCAAATTCCTGTAGTAAGCACGCTGTCGGTAGGTGAGTTCGCAGAACACATCGAGCTCAATCTTGTCGCCAAGCTCCTTTTGCACATGCTTCTTTACACGACGCAACATGAACGGTTTGAGGATTAAATGCAGCCGCCTAAGCTGGTCCTCATTAAGGGTCGTGTTGCTTTGGGCGTGAGATTCAATATCCTTCGAAAACCACTCGCTAAATTCATCATGTGAGTCGAACAAGGAAGGCATGATGAAATGTAGAAGGGCCCAGAGTTCTTGCATGTTATTCTGAATGGGAGTACCCGTGAGAAGAAGTCGATTACGGCAGTGGAAGCCAAGCAGACACTTCCAACGTGAACTTTGGGAGCTCTTGATAGCTTGCGCTTCATCAAGGATCATGTACTGCCAACGCATCTTCTGGAAGTACGCAACGTCCGAAACCACCAGTTGATAGGATGTAACTAGGACGTGGAAAGGAGCATCCTTCCGGTAAGTGTTATGCTTGCGATCCCAGAACTTGCGCAGCACCTTTCGGTCACCAGCAGTACCCCAGTACGGGAGGACCTTGAATTCGGGGACAAACTTCGCGATCTCCTGCTGCCAGTTGTGGAGAGTAGATGCTGGCGCGACTACAAGGTAAGGACCCCAGATGTCATGTACTTCAGCCAGGTAGGCCATGACGGAGATAGACTGAACAGTCTTTCCGAGACCCATTTCGTCGGCTAGAATACCGTTGATACCTTGTTCGTAGAGGTTAGCAAGCCAGTTGAGACCCTTCAATTGGTATTCCTTCAGTTGACAATTCAGCAGCTTTGGCTGCTCAACCGTCACATCACCGAGGCCGGTCGGGTTCTGGAAGTTCATCTCGCCATCCTCATCCATATCATTGTCGGTCTTGTTGAAGCTTCGTGCTTTCTGTTGGGCTTCCGCAATGGCACTCTGGGCATTTGCCATAGCAGCTTGTCTCAAAGTCTCCTCATCTTCGGCGTCGAAGTTTAGTTGACTGAAATCTGTAACCTTCCCAGCAGGTGCGTTTGTCGGTTCGTCGATATCAACATTAGAGGATTTGGACAGAGCGTTGGCATCTGGTGCGATATCCGGGTTATCGGTGCTACGCTCCACCTCGTCCGTCTTAATCTTCTTGCCAATAAAGTGAGAATAGAGTTCGGTTTGCGAGATCAAGAAGTTGAGCTTTCTCTTCTGGCGTGCAGCTTCACGATCAGCTTCCTCCTTGCGGGCATTCTCAAGTTCTTGTCTCTCTGCCGCTTTACGTAAGTCGCGCTCTTCACGCTCGTTACGTTTCCAGAAGCTCATCATATCACGCATACATCGCTTAGCACGAGCTTGCAGATCCTTGGTACCCTTGTTGGTACGAAGCTGCCATCGCTTAGCTTCCTTTGAAGCCAATATAGCAGTCTTCTTGAGGTTGGAAGCCTTCGTGGCATAAGAGTCACAAGCCAGCTTGTATGCTTTGGGAACATCTTTGCGTGCAAGGTCGCGCCAGATCTGATCGTAAATCTGGTTATAGCCTTTGGACTGGAACTTAGACTCGAGAGGATTGGGGGGAGGCTCTTCAACCGACTTCTCCTTCTCCTTCTGCTCCTTTGTAGCAGCGTCCTTGGCTTCCTTGTCCTTCTCTTTCGGTTCCCTGGACGAGGCCTTGCTCAACTTTATTCGGATCTTGGTCTCTTCCTTTGTGGGTAACTCCTCGCCTGCATCCAGAGCAGCTTGAGCAGCAATGGCAGAGTCCTTCTCTGCCTGCTTCTGCTCCTTAGACTTCTTCGGGCGATTACCGCTACGGCCTTTGCCCTTGGCCTTGTTGCTGGCCTCCAGTTCCGTAGCCTGAAACGTCGACATGGTACCGCCCTCCAGGTTTAGTTCAAGCGGAGCCAAGTTGCGTGCCGGACCCTTAATACCCTTTTGCAAGATCAACTTAGTTTGCTGTGCCTTCTTGTTAGCGCGTTCCGCATCCCGTAAGTATTTCGCGCGTTCTGCATCATCTTCGGCAGCAAGTGCCTTTGCCAAGGCAGCTTCCTTCTGCTCGATCGTGACTTGCATAGACTTCTCTCTACGTCGCTTTCGTTGCATGTCCTTCTTGCGCTCCTTTTCAGCGAAAATCTCGCGTTCTCTGACCTCATGCAAGGCATCATCGTAGTGTAGTGTATCATACCGACGCTTGCCGTTGTTGGCATGCTCACGCAACTTGTTCGACAATGAAGCGGCTAGGTCACCTCGTCGGACGACTTGGTCTTCAGATTCAGCTTGCTCCAAGTCCAGCTTACGCCTCTTTAGGCGTCCATGGAAGAATTCTTCCTCGGCTTCGAGCTCGGATAGATCAACATCTTCCATCTCGGCATCAAGCTGTTCAAGAAGGCTCTGGATCTTCTTTTCCTTATCGGCAGAGAGGGTCTTTGGTTTGACCTGGCCATTGACCTGTCTCTTGGGTGCTCTCGTAGGTGTATCCTTGGCATGATTCGCGGATGACCGACGCGAATCTTTCTTTGAATTGCCTTCTGAGTCCTTCAAAATTGACTCGCGTCCTTTGCTCTTACGAGCCGGCTTTTCCTTAAGCTCCGCCATGATAGGGGCTCTCGGCTTCGGAAGAGGATCGGCGCTGGAGAGAATGTTGGAGAAGGACATCAACTCGGCTGCACGACTTGGGGTCTAGGAAGATGAGGTCAGCAATTGTTATCGCTATTATCATTCAATCAATCATGAAAGAGTTTTGGTGGGGATGCGAGCTACCACGTGTTATTGGTCACACGTACATTTGATGATGAAGAAGCTGGTTCTGGATTCAATATTGAAGGCAGAGTCGGTGCTGGTGTGGGAGTGTGGCGATTGGTAGATGAAATTGTATCCAGTGCAGCACGGTTGTGACGCGAGGGGGGAGAACCCAAATTAAGGGCTTTGTTAGAAGGGCTGGTCGGTCGGCCGTCGTTTTTGGGGTGCGAGTGCGAATGTGGGCTTCGTGGATATTTTGCATTTACGGGCGAAGGCGAGCCGTAACCATTATAATATTGGTTAGATTCGTTCTTGGATTGAGGGTAGTCATATGGATCAGGTCGCTGATGAGGACAAAGGTTAGTCGAGTAAGAAAAGTTGATGATTCAGATGAGAAATTGGTCGTAATCAAAAATTGATGATGGTCCTTGTCTTGGTTGAACACCGACCAAGAGGATGGATGCTCGCACTGCCACTAAGCAAACTTGGGTATTTGGAATGCTATTGAAAGTAAAGTTCAGGCCGACAACAATTGTTTTTTGGCTCTTTTTCTGTTGGAAAGGCTACCTCACAACGTCTTCTCCGACGTTATGTAAGACGTTTAAATGTTACGAAGTCGTGTTGGAGTTTGGTATGGGTATTGTTGATGCATGTAAATGTACATGAGATTATTCTAAAAAGCTTACCTGCTTTGACCAGTTGTCGGAAACTCTCCTCTCCCTGGTGGTGTCAGTAAGCGGATCATAGAAACTCCCAGGCGCCTTTTCTCTAGAGGATTGGTGGTAATCGGGAGGCGAGAGGTGCCCGGACGTTTTTGGAGGTTGTAGTGGCGATGCACTGGCACCATTCGTGGACGACATGGCGGACGACGATGCCATAATTGAGCTCAAGGCCCCTGGCGGAGGAGCCAGAGGAGGCAGGGAGGATGAGGGAGCTCCTAATAGTGCGGATGACGACGACGATAATTGATGCGACGCGTTACTAAAGGGATGCGCGAGAGAAGTAGTAGATAAGGGTCGCGTCGCCGGTATCGAAGTGGGTGATGCCGGCGTCGTGATGGATGATACGAACAAGTTATGTTTTGGCGATGAAGAAAGGTGGGAAATGGTGGTATTGTTGTTGGTTGTGGTTGTGGCGGCGGGCTGACGAAAATCTAGTGATTGCGTCGAGGCCGTGACGGTCGGAGATGTGCTATTCCTATTGCTGGTGCTGGTGCTTGTTGCGCCAATACTTGTACCGACACCAGCGTTCCCATTGTGGGTGTGCCCGTGAGCGGCGTGATTTGCGCGGGCTGCTACTGCGTGGGTAATAGAATTGGAATTAGCATTGGCGTCAAGGTTCAGGTTGGCTTTGCCGTTGGAATTGGAGAAACGTGGTCCCAGCGTATCCGAATATGTCATCCCCATATTATTGTTAGCGACTGACTCTGATCCTGATCCTAGTTGTCCTAATTCTCGAGATCCCGGCTGCGATGTAGGGGCGACACCACCCGAACTACTTTTTCTACGATCGTCACCCCGATTATCGTCCGAACGTTGGAGGACAGTCGCATGAAAACCGTTCGACGCCATCTTGTATTCCTTTTTCTCAACCCTCACCCTCTCACTAAGTTACCCATTCGTCTTCTAGTAGGAGGAATCGGATGTGGCTGATTTTCTTAATTGTCTTATGTTCCTAACTCATCGTAACTGATTGCGACTTGGCAGGGATAGTAAATGAGGCGTCGACTACTTGGTATGCGACGACTAGGACGAGAAGAGAAACATTAATCAACAGGAGTGTTTAAAAAAAATGAGCTGCTTCCTGTCTAGTCAGTAGCCCATGAAAATATTTCTTATGGACAACCAGAAAGAGTGCGCGCGTATGGTTCTGTTATTGGTATGTATACAGGAACCCGGGAACGTCGTGACGTGAGAGGCCAACAATTTAGGTAAAGTTTAAAGGTAAGATACCTACATACATAGGTAGGTAGGTATTTGTCTACGGTAGTTCTTTGTCGCAAAGGGTATGCGCAGCGGCGAAGAGATTGCTTTGAAGGGATGTAAACTTCAACAAGGGTAGCTTTAGGACTAGCATTCAATTTCGTGGTGGTTCTGGTTCGATCGGGGCGAAACTTAGTCTAAATCATAGTTGGCGATACATGCGAAATCGTGATGATTTTTAGGCGATTATACGACTAGTGAATGCGACGATACAGTCCGATGCGAAAGCTATACCCGGTGCGACGCTAAGAAAAACCAAGAAAATGGGAAGGAAATAGAAAAGGAAAATGGGGATGGGAAAGAAAACGGGAGGAAAGTGAAAAAAGTGAAAGGAGCAGGCAAGGAAAGAAAGAGAAGAGAGAGGGTGCAGGTGGACTTGAGGTGAGGGTAGCCGATGTGATGATGACTTCCTCGACCGTATGCATTGTATGTATTGTATTGGTACCTTAGGTAAATATCCAATGAGGATACACGATGGGAGTTTGTGGACATCGTACCTACCACATTTCATGGGCATCGCATTGGAAATGGGGGCATTGATTAGCCCGTTTTCGTTACTGCAAGACCCGTCCTTGCCCGTTGTCCTCCTGATGCTCTCTCGCTGCCACTGCCACTGCCACTTTCTTTCCACTTTTCGCCCTCGCCCTTCATTCACCTAACCTAGCAGCTACTGCTGGCTACTGCTGCCAAGAGTAGTTGTTCCGTGACAAGTGACGATCGATCCAGACTGGGGGGGCAGGCTGGGGACAGGAAACCAAGACCAGGTCCAGACCTAATATTCTACCAGTCACAGGGCTTCCATACAAAATCCGAAGAAAAAATAATCCTCCACACAATGTCGAGCTCAAGTGAAAGACCCCTGTCTCCCGCTCATCCAATTATAAAACCCTGTTCACATTAGTCTCCGCACTACCCATTACGACTCTGCATGTTCCCGAATAGGTAAGCGCCGCCAAGGCTGAAGAAAGCGACGTAGAGGGGGAAAATAAGAGAGAAGAAAAGAAAAGAAAAAGAATGAACGAAGATTCTAATTGGAAGACAGGAGACGGCAAGGGGAAATAAATAGAAATGTGGTGTACCTAGATTCACTGTAGAAGCTGAATGTCTTACAGGTAATATTGGTGTTCAGCTAGAAATGTAGGTGTGGATATCCGTAATGAGAGGTTTGAATTTGTTTTGAGTACATATGTAGCGCAGAAGGGATTTACCTGTATTAGTGCAGAGTACGGTACATCGCAGGATCCAATCGATAAGGCGACGAGCACGAATCTCCCGGAACAGCCGCAATTTACAATACGTGCATTGCGGACGCGATAAGGGCTTATCCTGTTCAGGTTAAGTGCGGGTCCCATGCCAGGGGCATCTATTAGTGTTGCAAGAGGACCCGACTCCCAATCGCAGCAACCAACAACATTCACCATTCACGTCCATAACACGAAACAAGATCGATGCGAAAATCCTCTCGCCGCGTGAGAATTTGAGGGCTTGCAAAATTGAGTCCCACGGTTTCATCCACACCACCAACCTCCAAAGTATGTGCTGTAGGATTTCATGTTGGGGATCTCCATTCCAAGAAATCTACTAGGTTATTAGCACCTTCGATATAGTCGCCTTCACGCACCTATTCGAATTACTCAAAATATTTTGAATTGTTTCTACACATGCAGATAGGTCCTCTGCCACTACTATTTTACCAATAGATCACTTGACTTGACCTGATTCTTCGGCCGATTTAGGTAGTTGGAAGTATGGCGATTATTATCTCCGTTCTCCGTATGTAATGCCGTGCTTATTGCACCTGAGCGAATGTGAGATACGCGGACGCCAATCGCTCAGCGTGGCAAATAACCCACATAACCTATCTAGCTCCATCCTTCACCTACCATATGCAGGATCATCCTATTATCACAGAGGACTGAAACTGCGAATCTCACAGCTACGAGACAAGGCTAAGTAATTATTCACACTCATCAGCACAATAGAAGAGGGAATAAAACTTCAAATATCATCAATTGACCTCATCCTGAAATAGTACTTCAAGGCGAGCATAATCTCGTAGAAATTCGTCTCCATCCAATGTTCCAATGTCGCCCCTACCATCTCCACATAAATAAACCATCCCCTTTTTTCCAAGTGAAAAGGATTAAAAGTAGTAAAAGAGTGAAAAGAAGGGAAGTAGGTTATGCATCCGACCCCTCCCTTTTGTACGATCGATTACGCGCCTGCGGGGCGAGGGAGGGAGAGGCAGAAAGAGAGAGAGAGAGAGAGAGACAAGAAACAATCATAGATCAAACCATGCGCCAGCTGCGGCGCAAACGCGCGACACCCTGGCCCTCCTGGTCACGACGAGCCTTGGAATCATCTTCGGGGAATCCGTCATGGCGCTTTTCACCCTGAGGCTCTCCGCTCCCGATTTTCTCAGGCAGCACGGCGGGGTATCCACCGACGGACAGTGTAGGCAGAGAGTAGGTGATGAGGGTAGTAGGGACTGCCGTGACTGCATCCGCAGAAGAGGCAACGCTCAAAATTGGGAAGCAAATCTCTCCGCCGCCGTAGCCGCCAGCGATGCATGTAGTGGTAGGCAGCGATGAAGTTCCAGTTACGGCGTCTGTGCTGCCGGTAGAATAAGTAGAAGCTGATACTGGACGACCGGCAGTCAAGGTGCTGGCCCCAGATGTTGGTAGACTGATTGGGTACCTAGTTGTCAAAACAGTGGGGTATGTCTTAGTGCTGCTTGTCGAAAGTGCAGGACCGGTCACCGCACCCGTGCTTCCAGTCGAGTAAATCGAGACACTACCATCTGGAATTGGTAAAGTTGGATACTCATCCACTGAAGACGACGTGCTACTGCCACCAGTTACAGCGTCCGTGCTGCTGGTAGCGTAGGTATAAGTAATGACGGTAGGGGTAGGGATCTCTGGCTCCGTGATAGTTAAAGTCGCCGTGCTAGTAAAGTGAAAAGACCAGCTGGTGAGATATACACTTGTCGAGTGCCCTGCGACTGAGGACGTGCTAGTCGAGCCTAAGCTGTAAGTCGAAGTTGACGAAGGCATGGGGACGGTGTAGCAGATATAGGTGTAGCCGCCTCCATATGTTGGCTGTTGGATGCAGCTTGTAGACACGGGGGGAGTTGAGCTTGCCATGGATGTAGTTATCTCAGAGGAAGTAGTTCCGGTTGATAACCCAGGATAACTGGAGGTCGACGTGCTCCCGGTACTTGTGCTATCTACGCTTGATGAAATGGAATAAGAGCCGGTAACCGGAGAAGTCGAGGAAGACCCGAAGGTCAGAGGCACAGACGTAACTGTAGTACCAATCGTGGAGCTCAAAGTGACTGTGGAAGTTGAAGTGGATACACTATATGTTGAGCTCGATCCAATTGTGGGATACGTCTCTGTTCTAGAAGTGCTAGATGAGAGGCTATACGTAGAAGTGGTTGGTGCGGTACCTGTAGATCGTGTTGATGAGGATGAGCCTCCAGTCCCGGTACTCAAGCTTGGATATGAAGAGAACGAATAGGTGTGCGACCAGGTCCAGGAGCTGATAGTAGAGTTCGAGGGAATGGTTAATGATCGTGTACTGGATGAAGTTGGACTCGAGGTGGTATGGCTCGAAGTATTGGAGCCATACGCGTCCGTACTAGAAGTGCCATAAGTCGAGGTTCCAGTTGAGCTACTGAGTGTGCTCGAAGGTATAGAAGCTGTAACCGTGGAAGTGATAGTAGAAGGTCCCGGTGAAGATGACGTTGAGAAGCTTCCGGGAGTCGAACTGGTCCCAATGCTATATTCCTCGGTGCTATGGCATGTTAGTGTGTAATTCTATCACAGAAAATGGTTACCACAACAGTATTCTACTTACCATGTACTACTAGAGGCCTCTGATGAAGTTGTAACTGCTGAACTTCTAGTCGAACTAGTGCTATGTGATGGAGTCGGCAGCGTGTGGGTGTCGGAAGTTACACTGGAACTCTCGATCGGTGTTGACTCACTATAAGAAGATGGCTTATTGATAGTGATCGTGGAGCTTGATATCAGATACACAGTAGTATCAGTTGACGAAGCGGAAGAGGTAGATTTAAAAGGGTGTGTCGATGAACTGCCGAATATAGAAGTTGAATATCCAGGAAAGCCTGAGGGTGTAGTAGAACATCCTGCGTAGACGGTCACGGTGGATGCACAGCTGCTTGCACAAACTGTCACTGTAGTTGTTACAGTGCTTGCTTCAAACTGCTGAGGTAGGGCACTAATAAAGACAGAGCTAGCTATACGTTAGTATAATGTGATCAATAGTTGAGTTCTAAAATCATACCCCAGACCCAAACAGGCCAAACGAGTGGAGAGACGCATTATGAGAATCTCGAGGTGCGTATCAAAGGGTGAAACGAGTGTGAACCCCTCAAGTAGGCAAAAATCTAAAGAACAGGATTCAGATATCTGACTTGAGTGTACTCCCAGTCTTTATAGGCCTACTAGTTCTCTACCTTCATACTACAAGATCGCGTTTACATACATACACACAAGGCTTTGGCATGATCTAACATGTCGTTGGTCACCGCCGTAGGGGGTTATGTGGGTCTATATTCGTATACACCAGCACATCCTTAGATCCCATGCGACATCCCGACGGAACAGGCTTCATAGCATAGCCGTCCAAGGGCGGGGATGATTTCAAGTTGAGTTAATTGCCATGTATCTATTAGCTACAGTAACGCAAAGGAGACGATTTCGTCAGAATCATCACTATTTTAAGACAGGATCTTTCCAACACCCAAGTTATCAAGTTGGTCTAACTATATTATTGGACGATTTTCAGTGACCATGTGTCTCATACGCACGTTTCCTCATAGCAGACACAAGGTTATTCGTTGTCCCTCAGTACTGGGAGCCTAGATTAGGGCTCGCTTGCAGTGTGATACACTGCTGGGCTTCGGGATGAAGCCGTGAGCTAGTTGTCGATATAACGGTTGACTACTTCTAAGCGATCGGGTTGTTTCTATGGCACCTAAGGCTGGCAAACGAGATGCCCCCCTTTAGTTGGTACTTAGTTTGCTTGACATCACTCGGCTTGATCGATTTGCACTCTTTAATCTCATAAGCAAACAAGTATTTACCAATACCAAGGATTCGATCTTGTTCAACATGAAGTCATATCCCAGCCCCCTGGCATAATCACAGATACAAGATATTAAGCCGACTCAAATGCAGAGGTCCGTTGCACTACGAAGCTTATGCAGAGTCACCGCGCTTGGAGTTCAGCTCAATTACGATGGTAGTTACCAGGTAGGCATAGCGTATGGGCTTTGGTTGTTTCTTGTAGCGCTTGATACAGCTATAAATTTACGAAGAGTTACATCACAGCTAATGCAATTGTTACTTACTGATTTCCTTGAACGAGCTGACCAACACCAGGTGGAAAGTTGCTTCGCTCGTAATTTTATGTACCTTACCTTTCAGCTGCAGAAGATGCAGGGTCCCGGTGTCGTCCAACGGAGCACAGGGAAAGTGACACATACTGGGTTATCTAATCGGTTGTACCAATTCCATGACGACAGAGAATGGGAAGAAGCGCTCAGAGGTGAATACGTTTAGAAGGTTAATCATTGGTCACACTCAATTAAGCAGCTATATGTACCTACATGTAGGTTTATATCAGGTAGATACCTAGGTGAAGAATCAAGAAAAATTACATGTATGGCGTTGATGGGCGAGAAGCTATAAACAGGAACATGTGGGGTTATCGCGGGAGAAAGGAATGCTGTTTGCCGTATATTTACCCTTCAGACATAGAAACCTCCGAGCCGCAACAGAGCATCGAGACCCGAGGCCTGGGGTCTTTTCATGCTTGGTTGGATAGGCAGATTAACTTACGGGTGTAGTTGCGGGCGGACGAGGTTAGGTAATGCGCCGAGACTTTGTGACCTTGTTACGTGTTAGTTAAAGTGGAAGTGGGTTACCACGAATTACATACAGGTCAGGGTCGACCCCGGAGTGACTAATTCGCCTCAGAATGTTTCTCTATCTTGCTTACCATATGATAGAGAACGATTGTTTTGCAGCGGTGAGACATGGAATGATGGAGGAGGCCTAAGAAATCAGGTCTAGAATTGTGCGACTTTGACACAGCTTTTAATGTCACGTATCAGTTCGTATCTCTCAAAATGAACTCATTTCGAGTGGCCTGTTCGACTCTCTGTGCGAAGATGTCTTCTATATCGTAGAGCCTCGCGCTTGGAGCGTGGAGGGTGTGAAGCGAACAGCCCGGATTGCATGGGAGTTGTTGGTGTGAGGTAGATTCCACTTTCCATACCTCTAGGCAACTCCAAGTTGGGCTGGCCATGCTGGTTTAGTACCGTGACATATGCACAGCTCGGCTACTTGCCTACAGAGCCACATGTTGGTTAATGGGGTGCCTAGGAGACGGTAACCGGCACTGCTTCATTGCGGGGTCCCATATATCACAAACACTTCTAAACTTCAATGTTCTTTCTGGTGGCGGATTCTAATAGTCGAGGAGGCATCTAGATATGGCGATGCGGACTTTGGAGAGCGACAGAGCGATAAGTCAGCGTATGCAGTTGTGGATTACCTCAGCTGGTAGATCGATATGTGACAGAACTCTTCTCGTCGTAATTCTGCGTGTATCGACAAGCCCTTGACCACTCCGTACGCCAATAGACAGGGTAATTTTCTCAGGAATTAACCAAACAGACACTGTCCTTCTCAACATGCGCTACGATCTTAGTCAAGGTGGCTCGTGAGTCGTCGGGTTTCGCTGGGTTTTTGGTCGATCTCCCGCAGCCGGGTCCTAGCTTCGTGCAACACCTTTCCTTTAATTTATTGTCCGTGCGCTTGCACCTGTTAGCGCACTGGCGCAAATTACACTCGTTTTCTTAATAATTAACTACCCTATTACTAAAAACTTATAAAATATTAATATTATATTTTATAAAATAAACATTTCCTTACTTTAAAGAAATAAATATTTATAAAAATAAAAGCTTTTAAAACCTTTTAATAACTTATTTAAGCTATTAAAAAT
The DNA here is from genome assembly GCA_002120305.1 of Hypoxylon sp. CO27-5. Lineage (NCBI taxonomy): Eukaryota > Fungi > Ascomycota > Sordariomycetes > Xylariales > Hypoxylaceae > Hypoxylon > Hypoxylon sp. CO27-5. Next base: position 5,968 of record KZ112613.1, on the reverse strand, counting down.
ATTTAATATATTTGTTTAAATAAGTTTAATATATTTACAAACCTTTTAAAATATAATAAAAAAAAAAGCTAATAAATGTTTAAACTTTTTTAATTATTAAATAACTTAAAAAAATATTTTATAATTTAAATTTAATATAACTTTATTAATTATTTTATTATATTTTAATAAAATAAAATAACTTATATAAATTAATAAATAAATTTTTAATAACTTTATTAAAAACTTTAATTCTTTTATTAACTTATATAAAGAAAATTACTTAATAAAATATTAAACTTAAGTTAAAAACTTTATAAAAATGTTACTTAAATATTTTAATATAATGGTATTTTTAATAATTAATAAAACATTATATACGTTTATTAAAATTAAAAGCTTATATTTTACTTTTTCTTTTAAATAACTTTAAAATATTATAACGTTTAAATAAGTTTTATAAGCTAATATAGCTTAGGTAAGCCATACTAATAATATTAGTTTAAAAGGAAATAATATATTTATAACTTAAAAAACTTTATTTTATATTAAATTTATTTTATTAAAATTTATAATAATTATTAAAAATAACATTAAACTATTAATATAATTATTAAAAGATTAACGTTATAATAAAAAATAACCTTTTACCTTATATATGGTTTTATATAAAAAGTTTAAAAACTTAAGTTTTTAACTTTTAAATATTTTAAATATTACACTTATTAATATAAAATAAATAATAAAAGTAATAACACCTTAACTAAAATAAAAACTTTTTAAATTAAAGATTAAGCTATAAGTTAAAAAAGTAATAATAGTTAAAGCTATTAAATTATTAAAGGTTTAATATAACTATATTATAACAAATATATTATATTTATTTTTTAATTACTTAAAACTTAACACTTTTATTAAAATTAAAATGGTTATTTATAATAAAATTTATACTTAAATAAAAGAAAAACTAATTAATTATAAACCTTTAAAATATAACCTTAACTTTATAACAAATAAAAATACCTTTATTATTTCCTTTTTAAAGCTAATTTACCCCTTTAAACTTTTTAATTTTAATAATTTTATTAAGCTTTTAAAAAAAAAGTCGCTAATTAAAAAACACAACCTAAGCTATTAAAAATATTACAATATAAAATATTATAACAAATAACTTAAATACTTACATTATAAAAATAAACTTAACTAATATATTTAAAAACCTTATATTAGCTTAATTAAATATATTAACTATTATAACCTTTTTTTAATAAAACATAATAACTACTTTATAATATTTAAAAAAGCTAATAAATAAGTTATTAAACTTATTAAAAAATAGCTTTAATTTATTTATAAAGCGGAAATTAAAAAATATAAAAATAAATATACTTTTAAAGGAAAATATATATTAAAGGCTTATAATTTAAAAAACAAATAATAGATTTAATCCTAATAAACAAACATTAAATAATTCGTGGTTATAATAATTTAACCTATTATAATATAATTTAAAATAAATAAAAAATAATATAAAAGTAATAATAAACTAGTTTAAATTATAAAAAGCTTTAAAAACACCTTATTAGTTTAAAAGAAAATATTTAATAAGTTTAACAACTTTATATTTTATAACTTAAACTTAAAAGTTATATTTAAGGTATTAAAATAAAAAAATATTAATATAAAAATAATAATTACTTCTTTTATTATTAACACTACTATTAAAAAACAGTTTCACTTTACTATTACAACAATAAAAGTAAAATAAAATAAATTATAACCTTTTATTAATTAATGTTATAATATAAAACAACTAAGTAAAACAAATGTTAAAAAAATTACTAAGGGAAATAAAGCAAAGGGTAAAAAAAGCTTAAAAATTTTAAGGTTGTTTAATATAATATAATACACTTAATAATACCTTATAAATCGTTCCTTACTTTTTATTATAAAAGAAAAATCGATATTATTTACATTTAAAAGCCTTGGTATAAAGGGAATTTTAAAATATAAATATATGAAAAATATTAATATTTTTCATTAATTAATAACTAAAATAATAAGGAAAAATACTTTAAAGTATTTATTTATATAAAAAAGAAAAGTTAATTTACAACTTAATTAAAAAAATTAATATAAATAAAAAATATATAATAAATAAATATTAACAAATATATTATATTTAATATTTACTAATAAAAAAAAACTAATTAAATTATAAATTATATTATTAACTTTAATCTTTTAAAACATTACTTAATAAAAAGTGATTTTAACATAAAATATTTTAATTTTAAATTAAAACATAAAAAGAAAAACAAGGAATATAACTTAGTGAAATAAATATTTAATAATAATATAATTTATATAAACATTTTAAACTAAGCTATAATAAAATTAAGGTTAATTATAAACCTGGTTTTTTTTAAATATTTCCTTTATAAATACTTACATTAACATTAACCTATAAAACAAGTTTAATTATAATACCTTTATTATTATATTATTAAAGGTTTATTTAAAATAACTAATATAACATTACTTAAAAATCGTGGATAATAACTTAAACAAATTTATAAGGCTAATTTAAACAAGTATAACATTATTACTTAATATTTAACAAATTAAAATAATAAAGAAATTAAATAATTATATTAGCTTATTAATAAAAGTCTTTAAAAAAGTTATTAAAGTAATGAAAAAATAAAAAAAGGATTTTAATAAATAAGCAAACTAATGAAATAACAATTATAAAGCCACTTATAAAATATATATAAACACTAAAGTTAAAAAAAAGCCATAAAAACTTAAATATATTAAAAAACATTACAATTTCTTTATAATTATATAAAAGGTAAAGTGAAATTATTAAAATAAAATTATTAACCAAATATATATAAACATTAAATTATATAAAATTATAGCTTAATATAAAAACAACTTAAAATTACCTTTATTTTTAATAATTATAAATAAAAGGTTTATTAAAAATAATAAAGAAAAAGCTAAGGCTTTATATATAATAATTTTTAAAAAATTTAACGGCGATAATAATTTAAACTTTAACCTATTTAAAAACTAACATTAAAAAAAACAAATGTTATTTTAAAATAAAAACATTATATTAAAAAAAGTTAAAAAACATATTATTAAAATTTTAAACATTATGTTAAATGTTAATTAAATCATAGTTAAACTATTATAAACATATTAAAAATATATTAAATATTACATATAAAATATATTTTAATAATGTATTAAATAATTTTACTTTTTAACTATATAATATTAAATAAAAGTTATTATAATATTTAAACTAAGTAAAAAAAATAAAGTTAATTTATAATTTTAAAAACTTATTATTTTACTTTTTTATTTAAAAAAAAGGTTTAAATAATTATTAACTTGTTAAATTACTTAAATTATACTTATATATAAAGTGGTTAGCTTATAACATTATAAGGTTTTATTATAAAAATTTATAATGAATTTAATAACTTTATTTATATATAAAATTAAATATGTTTTAACTAGTAAATATAAGGTTATAATAGCCACTTTTAATGTATAAAAGGCTTTTAATGTTTTATTTAAATAATAATTACTTTAAAAAATACGTCGATAAGGCTAATTTATTAATTGCTTAAGGTTAATTAAAACTTTTTTTTCACATAAATAAGTGTAAGTTAAGCTTAATTAAATGGTTACGAATTATAATAATATAAGGTGTAAAATTTTTTAAGGATTACTTTTTTCTTTAATATTATATATTTTATACCTAGTAAAAGTGTTTAACACGAACAAAGATTTATGGTTTAAATATGTAAATAATATTTATATTTATTAAGTTTTATATATTTTAAAGAAAAATATAAAGCTTTTAGCGAAAAATATTTAATAACTTTAAAAGTAAAAAAATAATAATAAAATATTTTTTACCTTAAAAAAATATAAGCTTTTATACTTTACTTAAAAAAAATAAGATAAAACCTTATTAATAATAATAAATTAATAACTAATTATAAAACTAATTTTAAAACTTAAAAAAGAAAAGAAAATGTTTAAACTATATTAACTTAAAATATAATTTAATAAAAAACTTACTTTTAAAAAGTATATAATAAAAAAAATAGGTAAGGTAATAACTTTATTATAATATATTAAAGATTTAACAAATATAGTTTATAAACCCTTAGTAAATAAATTATATAAAGCAATTATCACTTATATAATACTTATAGCCTTTTATAATATAAAGGTATAATATAACAAATATATTAAACTTATTAAAAATAAAGTATAATTTAAAAAAGAAAAGGTTAAAGCTTAAATTAACTAACATGTTATAAAAGTAAAGTAAGCCTTTACTATAATAATAAAAACTATATTACCGATTTAAAAAATAATATTATTTTTTATAATATATAAAAACTTAAGATTTTTTATAATAAAAGTAATCTTTAATTAAACCTTATATTAATTTACATATAAACTTAAAACTATTAATAAATCACATTTACTAATATAACAAATAATTATAAAAATTATTAAAAAAAGTTATAAAAAAGGAAAAATATAAAAATTAAAAACTAAAATATAAATAATCACATAATTACTATTACTTATATAAAAACTTATTTTTATTTTACCTAAATATTTTAAAGGCTTTAAAGTTAATCTTATTAAAAAATTAAATAAAAAAAAAGCCACGAAAAGATTTAAATCCTAATACAAATCCTTACCTAACTTAAATATTACAATTTTTTTAAATAAGTTTTAAAAAAATATTAAGGTAAAATATAAATATATAATTTATTAAAATAAAATATTACTTAGCTTTAATAAAAAATAACTAAATTATTATTTAATCGTTTTTAATGTAAAAATAATAAAGGCTTAAAAAAAGTTAAAACATTTAATTATAAAATTATAATAATATAATTATAATAAAATTTAAGCTTATTTAAATAATATAAAGGCTATATAAAGCTTAAAAAAGAACGTAATAATATCTTTATAATAAGTATATAACAAATTTTACACTATTTTAAAAGATTTTAATATTACATTAAAATAAAATTTAAAATATTATAATATAAAAAGGAATAAGTTAATAAATAAATTAACTAAAATAAGCTTTAAACTTAACATAATAAATGAAAATTACACGCTTATAACATATAATATTAAATTAAAAGTTAAAAAGAAAATAAAGGCTTAATAAAAAATATAATAAAATATTATTAAAAAAAACACTTTAAAAAATACATTAATTAAAAGCTTTAATATAACTTAAATAACTTAAAAAAACTTATAATACTTATAAAAATAATTTTATATTATTACTTATTTATTTATATAAGATATAAAAACTTTATATAATATTATAAAAAATTTAAATATATAAATATTAAACTTAATTATAATTATAAAAAAGCTAAAATATTAAAACATATAATTAATTATACTAAAGTTTTACGCTTATATAATAAATAACTTTAAAGCTTTAAATAACATTTTATTAAAAACAAAAAAAAATAATATTTAAAAAAGCTAATAAATAATTTAACACTTTTTAAAAAGTTTATATAAGTTATTAAATTTTATATAAAAATATATATTTATTAAATAAAAATATATATTTACTTTACTTTTACTAACTTTACTTACTTTTAATAAAATATATAAACAAATTTAAAAAATTAAAATAATAAATTAAAATAAAATTATAAAGTAAAAAAAAAAAAAAGAAAATATAAACATAATAAATTATAAAATTATTTTTTTTATTATAACTAACTTATTTAACTATTTATAAAACCTTTAAAAATTTTATATAAAAAACTTAACTTTATAAGCTTTTAAATAAAAAGTTTTTTAAATTATATAAATATATTAATATATAAAAAGTAATTAAACACTTTTCTTAACTAATAAAAAAAAGGATATAACGTGAAATACCTTATAGTAAAACGTCCTTAAATTAGAT
>KZ112612.1:0-88475 GCA_002120305.1 Hypoxylon sp. CO27-5 | reverse complement strand
TATTTATTTAATATATATTAACGTTATTAACGTTTAAACTTTTTAACTTTATATATATTATAATATATATAATTATATATATTATAACTTATTATAATAATAATAATAAATTATAAATATTAAATATAAAAATAAATTAATAATTAATTAAATAAAATAAAATAAAATATTTTAAATAAATATTAAATTTTATAAATATTTATTTATAATTAATAAAATTTATTTTTAATAAATACTTTTTTATTTTATTTTATTTTTAATTATTTTAATATTTTTAATAGTTATAACTTACCGTAATAACGTAACTTATTATAATAGTTATAACTTTTATAATATAATAATCTTATAGCTATAGGTGTACGCTTATTAGTAAGTGTCACGTGTATATGGGTAACCTGTTAGTTTAGGGAATTTTACCTGTGTGTTTAGGGTTACCGCCCAATTGGCGGTGTGCTCTAAATACGTATGGAGCTGCCCACTAGGTCACGTGCGGAGCACGTGACCCGGCATCTCGGAACTGTGACAATAATACATTCTTCTCCTTGCTTGAGTGAAGAGGTATTGCGGGCTTTCTAGCAAGCAGGCTGGCGCTTAGGTAGTAAGTCAGGGGTGGCTTCCAAACGACCCTATGCCCGTTGTTGGTAGCTCAGCCTCTCTGTCGCAGCCCGTTTTTTTACTGATATGGTTCCAACAGCATTTAACCCACTTTATCACAATTTAATAAACTTATGTGCTAGAATTCTCAACATCTTTTACTACCTAGATGCTCTCTTTACTAGATAACTATCTAGGCAAACATGCATCCAATTATTAAATCTCTTCGGGATCTTCACTACTTAGCTGAATCTTTCACTCTTGGAAGTCAGGGCGCTAGTGAAGATTTCTTATATACGTCATTCACATATTTTGATGCCAACGATCATGCGTATTTCGGACAGATTCAGAAGCCCAAACTTAAGATGTCCCTTGAGGATGTTTCATCTGCACTTATATTAATTCCTGATGAAGAAATCTATCCTCTTCTCCCTGAATCCGAGCCATTTCTCAGCGTGGCTCCTGAAAATCTCAATCTGGCCCCGGCTACAGAACTGAAGGGCGTGTACATCAAGCGACCGCCAATAAAAGACTACAATTGGTATAAAGAAGAGGACTGTGTCTTTATTATACCGGCCACATTACTCGAAGAAGCAATCGCATTGCAACACGTTTCCCAGCACGACCAACATCCCAATATCGTCAAGTTCCATGGTTGTCGCGTTCGTCAAGGCCGCATCACTGGGCTTATGTTAGATAGGTACGAAAGCGATCTCCGCGAATTTCTGAAGGAGGGGAAGACCGTGAATAAGGAGCGATTTTTGAATGGCTTGGATTCTGCCATCCGTCACCTCCACTCACTCGGTCTTGCTCACAATGATATCAATCCAGGGAACATTATGGTGAACGAGATAAGTGGCGAGCCGGTGCTTGTTGACTTTGGATCATGTCACAAGATAGGGGCTAAGTTGACAGCAAGTCGAGGGACACCTGGCTGGACAGAAGAGGGAGATGACTACACCACATCCAAGGAAAGCCACGACATCTCTGCACTAGATAAGATTCGTTTGTGGCTGGACAAGCCCACATTTAGATGAGAGGGGATAGGCATGTACCAGTTCAAATTTCGCAGTCATAGACTTAAGAGCTCATATTAAAATTTAACTTTCACTGTATACATGTACGTGTTGTTCGAAGTGACAAGGGAATCTGTATCGTGATCATTTAGATAGTCGCCATATTTTAACCGAACGATCATAATAGATCTGGAAAGACGTGCGTAAAAGTACACGATATAAAATGAAGGCCTTCTGTTGTAACTGATTTTTCCTAGTACCCAACACAGCCTTATACGTGCTATTTGGTTCCTCAATCATACCGTCATACGGTTGGCCATTTCATAGAAACTGCCAACCCGCCAAAACCCTGATACATGTATTAAATTAAATTAATCTCTTTATACAATAATTCTTTTTATGTGCATATACACATTTCCTTATACGCATAAGGTATGTAACAAAAAGAAATATTATATCAGATATATGCATATATTTGGATCATGTTATCAATTTTCATGGCCAACGCGTCCTTAAGGTTAATTCTGCCTTGGCCGGGCCTGAAACATGATTTGATTTACCCAAAGCCAACAGTAAACGCCTAACAGCGCGAAAGGCACCCGGCTGACTAAAACCTTCCCCGTCATAATACTGAACTCTATATACAATTTCATCCCGACTTAATGAAAACCCTGAAAATGACGGTTCATGAACTCGACCCCGAAGGCGATACTATACTCATTCTTCGCAATCCGGGATCGCCATTTGCTATTTGGTACGAAGACTGCGAAGCAAGAGTATCCTCTCATCAAGAACAATCCGAAACCAAGTCTGGGGAGCCTGCACCAGCTGGTGAGCCTCCCAACGAGGTCACCAACAAGGTCGATGATAGCAATTTACCAAAGGCCTCTTCCGAAAAAGATGTCACGTTCCGACTTTCATCGAGGCATTTGATTTTAGCTTCTAAATACTTCAAGTCGGTATTGCAAGGTCCCTGGAAAGAGGCGACCGAGATCCATCCGGATAACTGCCGCCACATCGAAGCTCGGGATTGGGATGAAAACGCCATGCTTATCCTGATGCAAGTCATCCATGGTCTCAATCGCAAAGTTCCCAGATCAGTGACTCTCGAGATGCTTGCTAAAATTGCCGTTCTCGTTGACTATTATAAATGCCACGAGGCAGTTGCGCTTTGGTCGGATGTATGGATTGGGAACTTGAAAGACACTGTTCCAACAACAATTAATCGAGACCTTGTTCTATGGATCCTCGTTGCCTATGTGTTTGAGAAGGAGACTCTGTTCAAGGAGGCAACGAAAGTGGCTGTGCCACAGTGCCGAAGGTATCTACCAACATTAGACCTGCCGATTGTGGCAGTAGCTGGTAAGTTCTGGAAAGATGTATTTGAGTTGTAAGCTGACTATGTCAACAGATAAGATTGAAGTGAAGAGACTGGGGATCCTTCACCAAATATTTACTCACATATATGGTATTCTTGAACTCTTGCGCGGTGGAGAGGTTGGATGTCGATTCGAGTGTTCGGCGATGATGCTAGGCGCGCTCACCATGAAGATGCATGCGGAGGGTATTCTTGATCCGCGACAGGAACCTCCATATTTTGGATACAGCATCACGTCAGCTATGAATATGGTGCGAAAATTCGAGTCTCCATCCTGGGCCATCCCGGGCTCTCTATATATTTCTCCACAGAACCATAGTCTTCGAAAAATGATTGACAATAATGTTATAATAGGTTCCGAGTCAGCACACGGTTGTAAGCTTTCGGTCTTCTTTGATCTGAAAATCGCTGATACGGTGGAGGGTCTTGAGCTACGAGAAATTTAGCGTCAGCGGAAGGCCTAGATTGGCAATTCTAACTTCCCTTGATAATGCAGAGGTAGGGTTGGAGTTGTACTGCCTCTCAAGAACAGAGTCACGGTATCGGAGCATCGCGTTTTTATTGCGCTTTTGTACCTAAACATTAAGACGGAGAAGTCTGGGATGGCAAATTCCATCAATAAAAAGTATCTACAACCCAGATGCTTAACGAACAAACCACATTACTTCTCGCGAGTTCGATCTGAATGAATGACAAACGTCGTGCCATTACACTGATACTCCAAACATGGTCCACACCCATTAGGGAGATACGGCAGCCCGCAGTGCATCATGATGCGTATACTTGCCTCCGCCTCAACATTCCTATTCATGTATCCTGGTTAATAAAGGCTTCTCACAAGGTTCACTCGTTGTACTCGCCTCGATTCGCACTGCATCTCCTGCTTAAACCAGAACTTGGCCGGGTGCGCGGTATCGCTATCCGCGGCCGCAGAATCGAACTTGAACGAGAGCGTCGGGTCCACCGGCTCCGTGTCCCCGAGACGTACTTTATCCAGGTCCCAACACCGATGCGTCCAATTCCTGAACTGGTACGTCGTCTCGCCCTGGTAATAATTCGTGTTGATCCTGCACCGGTGCTCCTGGGCGAGCGTGGGGCCCGATACGTGGAAATCCAGCTTCCTCATCCTGTCAATTTGGCTGGGTGAAAACGGATTCGGCGTCGCGATATCCGAAAGTTGCAGCCCGGTGACTGTCCACGAAATTCCTTCGCCGCAGTCGCTGGTTTTTGTTGGGGTCAAGGTTGCGGATGCTAGAAAAGGTAGTAGGAGAATGAGTATTGTTGCACGGGATATAGCGGACATTGTGTCAATTAATGGAACGAATAAAGTTAGAAGATGAAGTTTAGGAAGTTATTAGATAGGTACCTTATAAGAGGTTATTTACAGCAGTTATATAGTTGCGGTTGATGTGTCTCTCTGCATGGCATGTTGTTTATTAGCCGCTATGTTCCAATTGGATCTCTCGAAATAGGCACTGCACGAATAGAGACAAGGTATGCAATTCAGAACGGACTTCCTAATATGGGGCGAAGCTGTGAAGTTTTATAGTATCTAAGAGGCATAGAATATACTAAAACTATGAGTTCTCCCATATAAGCTAAAGTTGCTTCTTTTTTCAAGGTGGTAAATCTGGAATAACTAGCCCCTGGCCCTCAAGGCTAGATCTTCGGCAATAATCGCCTTCAAAAGGGTCGGTCCCGATCCGTGCTCTTGATACCTCGATAAACTCCTCTAAAGACTCGATAGCAGCTTCTGTCATCTTCTCTTTAATTTGGACATCAATAGCCCGGAACGTTTTGTATTCGGCTGGTATGATCCAGCGGAGTTTCTCCTGAATGATAAGTTGCAGGGACTCCCGCGCAAGGGCGCTGCCCCCTGCTTTAAGATGCGCAACGACTATCTCCAAGACTTCAATCTCTGCAGTAAGATAGAGGTCTCTGACAGATTTGAGTAACCCACGGAATGCTTTAATATCGTCTTCATTAGGATATATTTTCATCCCCGTGCACAGCAGCGGATCACTCTCCAGCTTCGAGTTGAATATATCCAACGATGTGTCTCCGTCGTCGTCTCGTACTCGTACGTCCACTGTGAACTTGATTTCTTCAAATATAGCCATATTTTCTGCATTGTTATGCCATGCAACGGTAAATAGAGCATTCCGTTAATTTGGGGATTCATTAAGCTTGCAGCCAGCATCAACCATTAGATGAGTTAGTGTCATCTTATTCATAGCAAGCGCTCGCATTACAGCATTTCCATCTTTGCTTTCAGACCTACCACTGGCGCGGAAAATCAATTGAAACTTCTCTTCCACCTCTATCGCATTGGGTCTTCCCGCAAGATAGTCCAGTGCGCTTACAAAACCAGAAGGGACTTGGGCCACCTGAGCACCGCAATCTAACAGGAGGCTCACCCCTTTTGCCGAACCCACAACAGGGGAGTCTAACGCATGACAGAGTGCAGACTGGCCGAACCCATCAATAATATTGACATCACACCCAGCGTCGATTAGACCGCGAATGCAGTCATATCTCGCCTGCCATGTGGCTACCATCAATGGGGTGATGCCTCGATGATCGCGAGTATCCGGGTTGGCGCCATGTGCCGCTAATTGTTGGATGGCTGAGGTGTCATCAAGGATTACAGCCCAGTGGAGAGGTGTTCGTCCAAGGCTATCACGCGTGTTGATGGTTTCGGACGACTCGGTTAGGGTTGCGGCTAGGTCACCATAGCCCCGTACTGCCTCGTGAATCGGGAAATAATCACCTATGTGTTCGTCAAGCGCAATTACTCTCCTCAAAATAGCCGTTGCCCTTTCATCGGCAAGCCCACCTTGCGGTAGATGGCGCCTAGCATACGCTGCTGTGCGTCTATGATCCCGGTAAGTACGAGACATACGATACAACGGAGATTTGGTAGATTAGATAGGTACGTACTCTCCAAAACTTGTTCCTCGAAATATAGACGCTGCTTCTTCTAAAAACATCGACACTACCTCATATCGTCTATGCATTATGGCATGCTAATATGCACTGTTAGTTAAAATGGCGGGCTCGTATATTTTGATGGTGCAATTAGATAATTTGACGGTATATCTATATGTACTAAACCTAACATGGATTAGTAATGTAGGTACCTAATTTAAGGTATGGCTTTAATAGAAATTTTTATATCTTTTTTATTGATTAATATTAAGGTTATCTTTTTGCTATTATTTTTACCATTGTTATATATTTATTATAAATAATTATTTTCTTTTTGTTAACAATAATAATAATAATTATTATTATTTTTTTAAGCTTAATTAAAAGCTTAATAGCTTTATCCTTAAGCCACTTAAAAAGTTATTTAATAAGTTTTTAAATAAGCCTTTTATAGCCTTAAAAAATAAGATATAAAATAATATTAATAAGGTTTAAAATAACCTTATAAAAATTATAAAGGTTATTAGGTTTATTATTATATAATTATATATTAAAAATAAGTTTAAAAAGCTAAGATTTTATATTTAAATTATTTATAAATATTATAAAAGTAAAAAACTACTTTTTAAGGCTAAAAGAAAAAGATATATTAGGTTATTTAAAAGAATTATTCCTAATAGGTAATTTTAACTTATTATATAAGTAAAAAAGGTTTTATAAATTAATTTAATTAATGTTTTTTATATATTAAAGGTTGTTAATCCTATAGTTATATAATGTTTTCCTAATCTTTTTTTATATTAGTTAATTAAAGAAAAAAGTTAAATTAAGAAATATTAAATGTTATTAAAATCTTAGCTTAAAATATAAAAAATATTATTATTAATATGGTTAATAAAATATATTAAAAATACCTTTATATAAATATTAATAAATGTATGGTTTTAAATTACTTAATTAAGGTATATAAAAGGAGGCATGGTAATTATACTATTATATAGCTATTTATATATATTTTAAAAATTAATAAAATATATAATAAAATATATAAAGGTAATAATAATAAGATTAAAAGGATTTTTTTTATATATAATTAATATATTAAGTTATAAAAGGAGAATTTTAAATTATAAATTATTAATAATATTTATAAAATTAATAAGTTTAATATATTTTTTTATTAAATTAATAGTATTAACTTATTAAATATTATGTTCCTTATTATATATAGCCTTTTTAATAATAAAAAAAAGGTTAGTTTTATATGAATATTAAATTATATAAATGCTTATATAAGGTTATATAATATAACCACTTTATATATAATTATTAATAATTATAATAAAGTTTTTAAACATATTATTAAAAAGGTATTTAATAATAAAGTAAAGTATTAAATTTATAAGTAATATATATTTAAAAATGTTATTTATAATATTATTAAAAAATAAATAAATATACTTAAAAGAATAGTTATAAATAAGGGTTTAAAAGGTATAAGTAATAAAACTTATAATATAAATAAAGCTATTAATAAAGCTATTAATAAGGCTAATAAAAAGGTTATTTAATATGTTATTAAATTGTTAAAAGGTTAAAATAGAAGCTATTATTTAGGAAAAAGCTTTAAAACTTTTAATTATTAACTTATATTTTAAGTAATAAAATTAGTAAATTTTAATATAAAAAGAAGATTTAGGGATAATATTAACAATATATTATTAGTATTTAAGTTAATTATATTATTAATTACTTAGAAAAAATTTAATAATACTTAAATTATTATATTAAGAAAATTCCCTAATTAATAGTTAATAATATTATATTTATAAAAGATTTACTTACTTATACTATATAAGTTTATTAAATTTAATATATAAAATTATTATAATTTTAATATAAAAGTTATATTATAAAATAAAAGTTTTTATATATATTTTAAATCTTTTTTAAAAGATAGGTATAATAATTTAAAGTAGCTATATTAAGTTATATAAGCTATATACAATTATATATATATAAAATATCTTTAATAAATATTTATTAAATAGAAAAGTTATATATGCTAATATAATTATATATAAGTGATAAATAATCTTTAATATTATTTAAATTATTATTTATTAAATATAATTTATTAATAATAATAATATATTTATAAAGTAATATATAATAAGTGTTTTAAAGTTTTTTATATATTTTGCTTTATTAAATAATATAATTTCCCTTATTAATATAATATATTAGTTTTAAAAAAGGTTAAGGAAAAAATTTAATTTAATTAAATATATATATATTATTTAATAAGATAAGGAAATTAATAATTATTTAAAAGCTTTTTAATTAATCTTAAAAAGTTAAATTTAAAAATAATCCCTTATTAAATATATAACTACTTTAATAAATTACTTCCTTTATTAATAAATACATATAATACCTTAAAGCTTAAAATAATGGTAATTAGTTAGGTGTTATAAGGTTTATAAAAGCTTTAGGAGCTAAGGGTTATATAATGCCGGTATAATAATAATATTAAACATAATCCTTTTTATAATAAGCCTTTTAAAGTAAAAAGACATTTAGAAAAGCTTTTAATAACTATATGTGGTAAAGGGATAATTAATAGGCTAATATCTTTATTTATAATGTTAATAATAATAGTAATAATTAAGTTAAAAAAGGTTATTAAGGGGTAATAATAAGGTTAAAAATAACTTTACTTAAATCTAACATAAATATATAAAAATAATACCTTAATTATTATGGTTTTTATACCTTAAATTAAATACCTATACTATTAATCTATGTTAGATTTAATACGTATAGATATATTGTTAAATTATCTAATTGTACCGTTAAAATATACAAGCTGGAAATGGCTTTGACATATATTGCCATTTTACAAAGCTTTTAACTTACCTCTAAGGGGTTTTCATGCCCATTATGATCGATAGGAGAGAATTCCCTGCTGGATAAGCGCAGACGTAGTATTTCCACCTTCCCTGATGATATTTCCAACCAGAGTTCTTCATGACCTGATAGCTGACGGGGAATTCGCAGGTGAAGCGAGGCACCAGCGCCGGCGATGCTACTAATGGACAATCTCGCCTCAAGCACCCGAGAGCAAAATAGGAGTGGAAAGCGGATATTCAGGTGGACTGGAGAGCAAGCTCGTTGACAAGTAAGTATATCGCAGCGCCGGGGGCCGAGACCGAGGGCGCTGTTGTACGCTTCATTGAGCCATCCTAGAACGGGTAAGATGGTAGAATGTGGTCTGTTCTGAGAAACCAGCGAGTGACATTGGCAAGCACAATTCCTGGCACAAGATCTTCTCACCATAGCCGTAACTTTTACGAGACGTTGAATTTTATGGATTGCTCGCTCGCTGGAGAGTACCTGTTGTGGGAGCCCTCCGACTATACTAGATGATGCTAACTGCTGAGGATTGTTGGGAACAGTAACAAGGCTAAGGCTGCTAGTTGCCGTAATAATGTCTTCGTCTATACCTTCATTGTCATCATTAGGTGGCAATGGATCTGTGAGTACAGCCTGTGACGCTGTTTGAGTAGTCACTATCGTATGAATATCTAAAATCATCTTTCCGTTCGATCTTATATCAAGTTAGCATAGAATCTGAGATTAGAATGAGTAGGTAGGTAGCGAGTAAAGCATACGTTGAAGCGCAGAGGGAAGTGAAACTGAAAATTAGCTGCAGGTATTCGCGGTTCCTTTTTGCCCTTTCAGTCAAATATGCGAGTCTTCTTCGATACCTGAGCCACTTCAGCCTGGCAATTTTGAACTGTCCATTTTCCTTCCATCCAACCTGGCAGTCACGAGTGAGGTCTTCGAGCTGTGATACAATCAATGCCAAGTCTGTCGCAACGCTTCGCAGTAGCGTAGGCTGTGGTATCGAGTCGTCATTAGGCAGTTCATCAATCCTCTCCCTAATAAGCTTCCCAAATGAATTTAACAGTTCCACCTAAAGGTTTTTAGTACGACAGCCTTGAGGGTGGCGGTACGGTGATGGTACTGACTTCATTGAGCAAATCGAGAAACTCTTGTCTGACCTCACCTAGAGATCTCAGCGCGTCTATGATTTTTGGAGTAGCTGCAAGCGCTTGGCCGATTGCGATGAAGCTCGCTATCGCTCCGGCAACTTCCATGTTTAGCGAAGGTTTATAAGGGAGTATTTACGACGCAAATTCACAAATTAAAGGAAAGAAGGAAGGAAAGATATTTCAAAGGTGAGGCAGCCTGCCGAAGTGATAGCATTTGACCACGGAAGCAAAGGGAGGGGGCCGTCACGTTGCGTAGAGGTGAGTATCCCCCGACAGCCAACCAGCTTATGGCGCAATATGCAGGCTGAGCATTACTCGGGCGAAACGACCATGTCACCTACCACCATCGATGTAGGCTCCAATAAATGCGACGTTTCGCTAGCCTTTGGATTAATTAAATGATCGCTCAACTTGTCGTAATCGCCCGCGTGTGTGAAAATGGTGGTGCAGTGGCTGAAATAAACGTATAATTATTATACGCTTATCCCATTTCTTATCACGGCCTTATTGCCGCCCCGAAACCTACTTCAAAGGTAGGTTTCCGCGTATATTTATCATGGAGTGTACCTGTAATGACTCCGTGAGATAGAAAGTAGTTGGTGAAGCCACGATTGGAGAAAGAGTAAACGAACATGGGGATAGAGTTCCCAATCTCTTCAGCTATATGAAGCTGGGAGAATGAAAGCAGATACGGAGGTGATTTACTGAGATTGGGGATTGCATTGATCTGAACTTGTACGGAAGCCCCCTATTTATCCCTACTACGAGGGCTAAGGCACGGGCCACAGCGCTCATGTAAGGGGTTGACCAACATAACAGCCCTCCCGTTAGAACACGTTGAACTTGTATTCCCAACTTTTTTCCCCAGCAATAACGAATACTTTATTTACATGTGAGTCGACTGATGGAGCATGCTACATTGTCCAGGCCATGTTTTACGATCTTCTACGCGGAGCGAACCTGGGAGCTTTTTCTCTGATTGTAATCGCTGCTCTTTGCCGTTGGTATGCTACTCGATATGACAGCTCCAAAGGACGTGAGAAGCCCGGTAATGCCAAAGGCACTCCTGCAACGTTCCCCTACATCTTCCCGCTATTGGGAAGCCTGCCAATTGCGTACCTGTGGAACCCGAGAGCCTTTGTCCTGAATCCAAAGTAAGCACACTGTATGTCAGTAGCCTGATTACCGCCCCGACTGACTTACTACAGTAATTTCTTCCAGAGTCCACATCCAGTTCTAGTTAAGATTCTTACACAAGAATTCTATGTCATTCGCGGACCGGAGAACGTCAAAGCCCTCTTCAAGGGTTCCTGGGCATGCACATCAGTCCCTTTCGTCAAATTTGCCCTTGGACACGCTTTCGGCTTACCGACCAAGGCGCTGAGTCTGTACGACAAGGACGATTCTGGCGGTGGCCATGTACCTCACCCAGGTAGCACGGTGGAAGCCCGTAATCGTATCGACTATAATGTGTACCAGTCCTTACTTCGATTTCTGGAAGGGAAAGGGCTTCAGCCTTTCTGGAATAGGTTCGCGGACAATATCACGCAGCAATTGCATAGTTTGCACGACCGCATTGGGGCTGATTGGGAATATCATGCCGATCTCATGAAGGTTGTCGGAGATGAGGCCACCATCTCAATTGTCAATGCCCTTTGCGGCCCGCACCTCTTGCGCCTAAACCCGCACTTCCTACAGGATTTCTGGGACTTTGACCGCAACCTACAGACCTATCTTCAAGGTATGACTTTCGAAAGCATACAATAACGTACCTGACTGATCTCATTCACAGGTCTTCCTTGGTTCCTGGCTCCAAGGGCCTACGCAGTTCGGAAGAGGGTATTGAATGCGGTTAAAATTTGGCAGCAGCACGCGCGAGACCACTACAGTGACTCAGCCGTCGGTGCTGATGGCGATGATCCATTCTGGGGGAGTAGCTTCTTCCGTGAGAGGCAGGAAATGTTTCTCGAAATGGACGGTTTCGATTACGATGCTATCGCATCCGAAGATTTCGGAGCAATATGGGCGTAAGCTACAGTACCTGCATCTTGAAGTTGGGGCTACTTCCAGCTAACTTCTCATACAGAGCAAGGAATTCCGTTACTGCTGCGTCCTGGACCATTTTTGAGATATACCGCGACCCTGAGCTGCTTGCTAGCGTTCGGGCCGAGGTTGACGCCTGTGCACTCAAAGATGAAGATGGATGCATCCGATTCGATGTTGACCAATTGCTCCGATTGCCAATCCTCCAGGCCATCTATGCTGAGACTCTACGTCTCAGGATGCACTTTTATATCATCAGGATGCCAGACAGAGTTGACTTGAATATCCGAGACTGGGTCATACCAAGGCGAAAGGTCATTATCACGCCAACGACAGTCGCACACATGGATTCTAATGCATGGCGCACCGGCTCGAATAATGAGCACCGTATCGACCGATTCTGGATTGGGAGATTTCTCAAATATGGATCGAAAAGTGCCCCTAACAACACAACGCCCACATTCTCAACGAAAGAGCTCGAAGGATCTTGGATTCCCTATGGTGGTGGACCACGACAATGTCCCGGCCGGCACTTCGCGAAACGACAGATATTACTAACAGCTGCTTTGATGGTAAGCCTGTTCGATTGCGAGATTCTAGAACAAGGTAGGAACGTGCAGGAGGACTTCACTCTTAAAGGTTTCGGCAGTGGTATCTCGCATCCAGCTGGTAAAGTTCCGATGAAAATACGGCGTAGAAATAGGGGTACCATGTAAATTATCGGGTGTGGGGTGAGTTCTGCATCAACCTAGCCTTGCATCTCTTTAAAATAGAGACTCGATCCACGTGGTCCTTTTCGCTCTATATGAGGTACACGATATTCTTCTTTTTCTCCCCCAGATGCGTGAAATCTCAACTAGATGCGGGTTTCCCAGCTTTGCCCTTCCCAGGTGCTGCTGCGAACTTGGCTCCCCACTGATCCTCCTGTTTGAACATCGCCAAGCAAGCGAGGGCGGAAGGTGAGCCGTGCTCCGGATCAGCGCCACCTTCTAGCAATGCCTACAAGCCATTCGAATGTTAGACCTCAAAGGATTTTGCTAGGATCCATATGGATGATGGTTATTATACCTCAATTACAGCATCCTCTTTCTTGAAGACCGCACCGGCCAGAGGACTTTGGCCTCTATCATTTATGCGATTCGGGTCAGCTCCATGTTGGATAAGGAGCTTGACGAGATCGGCATGCCCATGATAGGCCGCAAGCATAAGCTGTGATTAGACCTCCATTATCAGCAATGTGTGCATATGGATTAACTTCAAGCTGTTCGACTCCAGTATGAGTGCAGTGATCAAAAGGTGCATACAAGAGTATCTCCCTTCTCGTTGGTTAAATTCGCCGGGAGCCCTGCTGGTAATGCTTGCTCGAATATCTCCTTGTTTCCTGCTCTTGCGGCATTGTACATGCGGCCCGCGAATTCGATGGCCTCCGGGGGAATGGATGCCGGCGCTGATTCGCTACTCATTGTGGGGAATCGATATGATCGGGGAGATGCGGGTCTTTAACCAGAGGATCAAGGAGGAAAGTAAAATAGTGATAGACAGACTAATTTTCTCTTGTCTTATGGGATTAAAAATAGGATGACTATGAATTCGGTAGCTTCTTCCTGCCTCAGTATGAGATGAATAAGTTCGGGACGCAACGACGGGAGTAAGTTGAGATGACATCTCCGGTGTTATCCTTCATAAATGCTACCAGTCATCAACCTTCCAGCGGTATCACGTAACGCGATTTTGACACTTTCTGATTGGCCGTACCCCTCCCACCCAGCTTGATGCGCGTTAGTTATAAGGTATGCCTTGTACCTTTTGCTTATCACTGTATATCTCGCATATAGCTGAGACTCCTTCCCATTAATTAACTCACCCGAATTTTGTAAGAGTTCATATGCAACTACCTTAAAATGGTCCAGTATTAATCATCATTTATCTACATGCGTCTAAGTAGCAATATGACTATATCTAGTATACCAAGGACGGACTTTAGATTACGCCGGCACTCCCGCTGATAGCCGCTATAGTGCCGCTATCAAAGCCGTTATCAAAGCCGTTATCAAAGCCGGGGTACCGTCAACTCTGACGTCGAAAGCTTCCAATAATCGCAATTTATTACCTTGCTTGAATAAATCGGCCTATAGGCCATTGATATTTGTATCACGCCTCTATTTAGCACCCCTACCTACAGATATCCTAGAAATCCAAGTCTTCTAACATAATGCCGCCGCGATTAAATACTCGACTGGCCTCTCCAGCCATCCGCTTCCTCCGTCTATACTCCAGCGACGCCGGTCCCTTAATTAGAGTCACCAATCTTCCAGCCCCGAACACCGGCCATATCCGCATTCTCGAACTCAACCGACCCTCCGCGCGCAATGCCATATCGAAAGCTCTACTAGCTGCGCTACGAGCCGAAGTCGACGATGTGCAATCGCAATACACTTCAGACGGTCAAGAATTGCCCCAACCGCCTCGGTTCGGAGGAGCTGCCGGTATGGACCAGAAAGGGCCGACAAGAGCATTAATCCTAGCCAGCGCCGTCGACGCAAGCTTTTGCGCAGGCGCAGATCTCAAAGAGCGGCGCGGCTTCTCGCAAGAAGAGTCAGTCCACGGCTCTATACCTTCTACCTATCTAAATAACCACACAAAGCACATATTTCAACTAACATAAATGCCAATTAATCCCAACAGAACGGCCCAATTCCTCGCAAATCTCCGCGGCACATTCTCATCGCTCTCGGCCCTCCCGATCCCCACCATATCCGCCGTCTCCTCGCTCGCGCTCGGCGGCGGCCTCGAGCTCGCCCTGTGCACGCACTTCCGCGTGCTCGCCTCGACGGCCACGGTCGGGCTCCCCGAAACGCGCCTCGGCATCATCCCCGGCGCCGGCGGCACTTACCGACTGCCGGCTCTGATTGGCCTCCCGCGCGCGCGAGACTTGATCCTGACCGGCCGCCGCGTGTCCGCCCCCGAGGCGTATTTTCTAGGGATCGCGGATCGGCTCGTAGAGGTGTTACCTGAGGATGAGCGGGATGGGGTTGCGCAGGGGGAGAGTGCGGCGGAGGATGGGATGCCGGTGAGAGCGCGGAAAGCGGTGCTGTCGGAGGCGGTTAGGCTGGCGAGCGAGATATGTGAGGGTGGGCCGATTGCGGTGAGGTCAGCGCTGCAGGCGGTTAGTTGGGCGAGGGAGGAGATGGAGAATGCGATGTATGAGCGTGTGGTTAAGACGGAGGATCGCGATGAGGCGCTGGAAGCGTTTAAGGAGAAGAGGAAGCCTAATTTCAAGGGACGGTGAGCTGGCTAGTGGCAAAGGGCTTCTATTCGTGCTGTTAGGATCTCTGCAGGTGATCGGGTCTTAGGGTGGCGTAGCATTACGCTCTTAGTATGCCGACTATTCTGTCGCATTACGAAAAATATCTAGGTACTCGAAACTATTTCCAGGCCACCACAATACGCCTCATAGTCGATACGTGTGATATGCGGGTGATTTGACAGCAATGGATACAGCTCTAACCCCATTACGGTCTCAATCACTTAACATAGTTCGTCCAAAGGGACGGTATAATACTAGTACAGATATACCCATCATGTCTCTCACTTTTCAGCTTTAACTGTCGTTTTGAAGGTGTAAGTGGCGCTTTCGGCCAAATCTATTTAAGTTTCCGGATCTACATACATTGATCTAACTTTCGGAATCGCATACTAGAGCAGTCATGAATCATCATCGATGTGACGCAATGAAGCAGTTACAATTACAAAGAACCATAGTAACGACATCTCACCAATCGTCAAGTAATTAATTTTTCCCCAGCTCTTATTTTATGAGATAGGAACATACCTAACCCAAGTCCTCATTGCAGAGTCCGATCGTATATTGGACCCGTTCTTGTTATTACAGATCAGTGTTTCACTCTTGAGCATAACAATATGGGGAAAAATGAAAAACCAGGACAGGGAGACAAAGGTATGTCTATTAACACTTGAACTGCAATAATACTTTAAGTGGTACAATTCTTTGAAGGTTTTCAATACTCCATTCCCCCGCAGACATCTACCAAACAATAACTACATTCATCAAGATACATTTAATTTCATCTGCTAACTCTAAGACCTATCCAGTTTCTTGGAATTGGGGCGGAGGCGCTCCAAGCGGCACAGTAGCCGAAGTGGAGGACAAAGGCGCGATCGAGATCAAGACCAAGAGAGGAAACACAGTCAAGAAGAATGCCGACCCAAACAACCCTGCCGTTCGAATCGAGCGGTCGGGCAACGATGTCGTCAAAAGGTCGTCCGAACTGACCGTTGAAGAGAAAAACATCAAGGACGGGAAGGCTGGTTCAAAAATCAAAGCCAAACCCGGGGGCCAAATTGGGCATGACGAAATCGGGAATGCGGAAGAGAGCCAGGAGCAGATCGGCGAGGATTTCGACAAGAATGGCGATGATTAACTCCTTTACACGGGCAATAAGCACGGCAAAGAGGTAAACAAGGTCGGCAAGCACGTTAATAAAATAGAGAAGAGAGAACAGAACGAAAAGTACGAGTATCAGAGCGATGATACCGAAACCAATGGAGTGAAGGAGGACGGCGATGAAAACGTTGAAGAAGTAAAACAACGAAAAGGCGTTAAAGTCAAGGACAATGACGACGACGCTTAGGAAAACGAGGAAGTTGATGGGGTAGGAGGAGAGCAAGCCGACGATAACAATGAGAAACATTGCCCATGTCGTTAGAAAAGGCACCAGCAAGGCTAATAAGGCCGAGAACGAAGCCATTTTTAAAACTAATGTTGAAAAGTAACCGAACAGGGGTTGTAATAGCGGACTTAAGGCCGGGTAGTAGAGAACTGAATTTCGGCCGGGTTGGCTTTCCTGAGTGTAGGTAGCGTTATTGGATATGGAAATTAATGATAATAAAGTCGAACCGCAAATTCTATGCATATTCTTCTTTATTCACTTCGGAACTTCACCTATTTATCCATAATAGGAACGTAATCTTCGTTTTCTTACAGTCCTCTATGAGATTGCTCTATCATGCCTGTGTAGATACGTTATACCACTACGAACTTTACGTGTATATACTTAGATTCTGATATTAATTTGTTCCTACCTAGACATATAGCCTTCGATATTTTACCTAACAATGCAATCATTCTGGTAATCCCGAGTGCGTGAAAGCACTTTTCCCAAGTTCCTGTACTGCACCTCAGCATTATTGTACGAAGCCCCCCTTTCAAATTAAAAGGGCTGCCCTCGGAAAGAGACTTCGTTTAGGGCTACATAAGATGAATAGAGGCGCCTCTACCTAGGTAGTGAGATATGCTTAGATTAAGTTAAAAACTCTATATGAGTAAGACCTGTTCTGCTTCACGCTTATAGACAGGTACCTACCTCCTATTAATGAATTACCTCGGAGATTGCTCGTGGTAACACTTTGGTCTAAAAAGTGGAATGTCCATCTACCTCCTATGCACCTAACTACCTACCTAGCTTAAGGTATAGCATAAATCCTTTAATAAACTTATTCGGAGCTATAAAGTACTATTTGAATTGAGCATACGAATTACGGAAGCACGGCAAGGCGGCGTATAAGTTCATAGAATCCAATAGGATTCCCCACAGATCTCGATCGTATAACACGATGAACATGGCCCATCAAGATCATCCGATAGTTGTGTTAGCCGCTATTAATACTTACCTCGTGGATATGTTACACTGCATGCCGAGAATATTCAAACGAGAGACAGTCTTGATGTGATCAGTTACTAGGGAATGAATCCTTCTTCTGGGCAACTTGTAGACGTACTTCTAGAGACTTCTTTAGGCGAAATTGCCTCTAGTTCCACAAAAGTTTAGACCATGGTATCCGGATTAAGGAGGTAGGTGTGAGAGGATTCTTCCTTCGGAGGCCGAAATGCACTAACAAGCACTTATGGATGGCTCCATTGCTAGACAACTCCTCGCTTAACATACTTCTTGTAGTGCTGGTATGAATCAAAGATATTGTATGTGGCCTCACTTTTTAAAAATGTTATCTTCCTCGATCTCAGCCTACCTAGTTTTGTTCAGGATTCAACAACACACCCAGGTAAATATTGTTGGTGGTGTATTTCAATCAAACTGGCCTCAGTGTGGCGCTGATATAGCTGAGGCTAGTGATGTCGCATAGGGTTGGCGCCCGATGTCTAGCCCCCGTTGAAACAACTCCGTTTCAAGATGGTAACTGGGGGATGTGAGCAGATCACTGATTGGCGCTGCGCATCCACCTATAGCGTAAGCTCTGCACCCCGGACCATGTTCCCACCCTTAACCGTGCCGCGGGTTCCAACATATCCATACGCCGCACCTGGTTAGCTACCACGGCGGCGCACTTAGGCGAGTGGAGGTACTAAAAGAGTGCTCCGAGAGGCTATGGGTTCATCAACCTTAATTAAAGTATGTCTCATTATGGTCGGACGATGGAGAATGCGACGATTGAAAAAGAGTCGACGAGGACTTTGATAGGGCCGATCATAAGTCTGGGTCTGCAGGTACAGGGTAGCATTGGGAATGGGGCCAACGGAAGAATAATACAGGTACCTGGGGGGCCAGGGGAAATCTGCAAGCATATAGATGGTATGGCAAGGCATTCTTCTAAAGTTCTAACATCTCTTCGCCCATTCATATGTCTTCTCCTTCCTGAATTCTAGCAATTGGCGACGATCACTATATCACGTGTTGTTGCTCCGGGCATGTTACTCGTTCAAGTCTTCTCAGACAAATCTCTCAAGACTTGTCATCTTACGCGTAGAATTTCTATTAAGGAGGCATTCCTGTATTCTTGTCCAGCGAATTAACTTTGCCATTGACACTTGAGGTCAAGTTGTTGGCACCGCAAGACGTTTCCAACTGAGAAGTCAAGCCAACATGATTCTCATGAGCGCCGAATATATATCTCTGTACGGCAGTGCCTGTTGAAGATATATGAGTGGGGTTTCGGAGGCGGTCGCTCGGTGTCTAAAAATAGTTAGGACCCCACGGAAGCTGGGTGGTATTATAACCTCGCCCAGCGCCAGGGGCTCAAATACATACATAATTATGCCGATGCTGCGACTGAGAATACTGTCATGGCTAATATTCCGGGAGATCGACGTAGCGACAACCTTTTCGATTGTTAGTGTCCCAAGCCCGCCGAGCGACGTAATTTAGCGTCAGCGGCACATAAGACATTGGACGACGATTCAGATGAAAATTGTAGTATCCGACCATCTCGGCTCTCGGGGTTAATGGATCTTCAGAGGCCGGTCGTCTTAGTCACCTGCCAGGGCCTTGGCCAGACCAGCTCTATACTACGTAGCAGGCTGCATCCATCCATCCATCCTAGTCTACGTATGCCCTCACCATTTAGTAGTCAAACAGGTGGTAGTAGAGCGAAATTCGCAACTAGATGCATTCACCTGCACCGTCAATATGGATTCGATATGGTAAGTCGAATCTTCGAGATATTCATTGGAGCATCCGAAATCCCACCGAATTTCTTGTCACGCGCTCAAGTCGACGATAGTAGCACCGATTAGTTTCGATAGAGGAAGGTAAACAAATAGTTCCAGTCAAGTGGCCAAGATGTTGTGGTTGCAACTTAGATAGTAGAGTAATTCCATACGAAATCAATCGATATTCGGGTTTTGGATAGCTCTCGATGTGGATTCAACAAGCCACAAATTGTCGGGATACTGTGCATCTATATAACTCTCTCTATATCAATGCTTTTATAGGCAAGGACATCAATGCCCTACCATGAGGCTCCGTCCGTTTCCTATTATATGATCGGTGAAAAGAGCTTTCGAAACATTGAATTCGAAACCATGGTAGGAATTTGCGATGAAGACTCTCCCATGTTCATATCACATGTTCCCAATCAGATGGTTCTGTCCGTGGTTTTACTTGGGGTAGGGTAATTCATGCAAACGTGTAGCTGTGGCGTTGTGACTGACCCTGGCCTCTGATTGGCTAAACGCCGGTTTTGGAAATTGGATTTGGTAATTAAGGGAAGGTAGAGTGTTAGAGAGAGGCGCTTCTACGGAGGTTCTGCGGGCTAAAAGTCCAGATCCTAGCTCCGGGGGCATCGCTTTTCTCCAACTTTGGGATAAGCTTCAGATCGACCCCTGCTTCCGTCAGATCCTTCGGAAATAAAGCCCTTGCCCAAGTGTCGTACAGGATGAATAAACCTTACTACGTGATAGAACAAGGCTTCTCACCTTACTTACACCAACGCCCTCCCTGAGGTTAGTTCAGGGATGTCCAGAAATCCTTTTGACTATAATGGGAAGGTCATCGAGTGCCATGTGCACTTTTTGATCCGTGTGAACCTTATAGTCCGGATGTAACTAAGTAACGAGGAGGTTCGTAACGTTTCTTGTAAGTTGAAGTATCACAGACCCCATTAGAACATTAGAACATCGTTACGTATATAACTCTAGGCCCGGCTCGTATCATGCTCTTGCAGAATGTCCTCCAGGTGTACATCACGGATCTTTCGGTTCTCTTTAGGACTATTCACTCTCTTCTTGCCCTAAAGCCACCGGCCGCAGGCGTCCATTCCTTCTTAGCCTAGGTAACATACACTCCTTATTATTCACTCCTTATTGAGAATAGCTCTGTCCTCTCCGAGTACAATCCATCATGCGTGCCTTCTTCAACCTAGCTGTGGCTGCTGCTACAGCACTCATCAGCCAGACCATCGCTCGACCGATTATCGTAACACCGGGAGATAAAGGAGATTTGATTATTACAAAAGAGAATACTCTTAACAGCACAGCTCCCCTTTCCGATCATTTTACTGCTCAGTCTGCCCAAGCCAATCCGCTCAAGATCTCGTTAGTCAACAACTTCGGAGGAGGACAACTTAATGTATACGTTACTGGTCTCGCCCCCTCCGGTGATGTTGTTATGCTCTCAGCCGATGGCTCTTGGTACTACCCCAATCCCGCGGGTAGCAGTGTTCCGGTAGCAATTACCGGCAACGTCGCCCTTCCCATGAATGCTCTTGGCCAGACCACCGAGTTCACCCTCCCTGACTATATCAGCTCCGGCCGAATTTGGGTTGCTGAAGGCAACCTTCAGTTCTTCACGGTCGTTGACGGTAATGGAAAAGCTCAGCTGGTTGAGCCGGCGGCCGCAAACCCTAATGATCCTTCAGCGGCTGTCAACTGGGGCTTCGTCGAACTCACCAACACAGAGGAGGGTGGAATCTACGCCAACATATCGTTCGTCGACTTCGTCGGTCTGGTCATGGGTATGACTTTGACCCTTGGCAGCGGTGAGACCCAAACCGTCAAGGGTCTTCAACAGAACGCCGTCGCTGCAATCTGCCAGGAACTGAAGGCTCAAGCTGCTTCTGATGGTCAACCTTGGGACAAGCTATGCGTCACCGACTCTGCTGGAAACCCGTTGCGCATCCTCTCGCCCAACATCTACGCATCCATTGACCCCACCGCCTTCTCGAGCTACTACGACTCATACATTGACCAGGTCTGGGCGAAGTACGCTAACGAGGATCTGACCATCGACACACAAGCCGCTGCCGGAAAGGTTGCCTGCCGCACCAGCGGCAACCAGCTCACCTGCAATGGAGACAACCGTGGATACCCCAAGCCCACTGTGATCGACATCTGGGGCTGCAACTCCGGCCCCTTCTCCATCCAGGGAACCGACAACGACGTTCACAGGGCTGTTGTCCCCAGACTCTGCGCCGCCTTCTACCGAACCACGCTCCTCATTGACGGTGGCAATGTCCAACCCGGCCCAAGCCGCGACACATACTACACCAACAACCCGACCAGCCACTACTCGCGCATCGTGCACAAGTACGAGACCGACGGCAAGGGCTACGCTTTCTCGTACGACGACGTCAACCCCGGCGGCGAGAACGAGGCCGGTGTCGTCGCTGGCTTGAGCCCTCAGACCCTTCAGCTGACCGTCGGTGGATTCTCCTAAATGGAAATTTAACTAATAATTGACCGGCATCGCTGAAGCCAGGGACGTAGTATTTTTGACATAGATACTCGTTTCCGAAAATTAGTTCATGGCGCTACGAGTCATGAGCATTCCGCATTGTATATAGCTCCCCTTTTCCGTGTATATAGGTTTGTGGATAGCATTCAAGGGTATTGGGGTATCATTGTACATATATGTAGTATACATAACAATCACGCTCGTTAAATTAAAGAAAAAAAAGACTGTTATTACAGCTTTGAAATTATTACCTTTTGTATAAGTGAAGTTGCGATCCCAACTAAGCGAATCTTTTGTTAACGCCTTTTTCATCAGATCCCCGGGTGGTTTAGAATTTTCACATGGTAGAACCAGCCTCATTACTTCGCTCATCTGATAATGAAAACAATCTTACCTAGCTTAATTTTATAATAGGGAGGACTTATTTTCATGCCATTAGAGGTTTCTATTTTAAGACTGGACATGCAAGTATCGAGAATAGGCAAGTCACACTAAATTGTATCTCAACAAACTTACATTCGGTACGATTCTACCGGGATGATGTAGGCAATGACACGAAGCTCACTACCCGCGGGCCCGACACTATAATACGAGCTTTTCCATGGTAACAAACTTTCGCTTATGCACTGTTCTGAGCTACGTAGGGCTGGGTATCATGGGTTTCGCGTGGGCTCGAAACCATAATTCAACGTCTTGGTTGATTGCTGGCGTCATCAAGTCAAATCTCATATCTTCGGTCCCGTCGCTGACTAGAAAATCCCGTGTTCTGTTATAGGAACTGTTTGTACTCGATGCACTGCATCAATGAATGGGGATGTTCCTTTTTACCTCATCTATCGTTCAAGTCCTGCATGTCCTATGCCTTCATCGATAATTCCCCCATTTACCGTTTAGACTCTTTGGCCAACCTGCGAAGAGCATCAGCCCTCGCCTCAAACCACTTTCCCCTATTCCCCTTAAGCTCAGCCTTCTGCTCGCGGAACGTCTCCACCGACTTCCCAGGTGTCAATAGTTTCCCAACCG
The DNA here is from genome assembly GCA_002120305.1 of Hypoxylon sp. CO27-5. Lineage (NCBI taxonomy): Eukaryota > Fungi > Ascomycota > Sordariomycetes > Xylariales > Hypoxylaceae > Hypoxylon > Hypoxylon sp. CO27-5. The sequence goes on along the minus strand of KZ112612.1, from coordinate 65,449 downwards.
CCTTCGCGTTCCACACACCAGCGTAATTAGTAAGACGTCTCATAGCCCTCCGTCTCCATTCACAACACCTCCCACGTCTCCCTCTCAAGCCCGAACACCTTATGGTTCCAGACCTGCTGCGGCTTGACAACCCATTTAAACGGGCTCGGCGCATAGATCTGCTTCAAATACACCATAGTAACCAGCATGACCTTCTCATGGCTCATACCATAGTCCGGAAATATCGCGCCCAACAACTCCCTTTCCTCCCCGTCCATAAGCCCTACGAGCGCGAATACGCGGTCCCTAGGGTCCGTAGCTTCGGAGCTCTCGAGGTAGCGCATCAGCTCGCCTAGCGCGCGCCCGTGTTTCTGCGTATACCGCGCCCCGACGGTCATGAAGACGAGGTTTTACGGCGGGGGCTGTGGCGCCACTTGGGCTTCCCGAACGTGGACCAGGCCTTGCAGCACGCCGTTGACCCCTTTCCAGGGGGGCAGACGTACATAGGTGGGCCGTACAGCAGGATGATGGTCTTCGCGAGGACGAGCTCCTGCACGATCCACATGCGCGACCAGTATACGGACTGCTTATGATTTCGTCGACAAACGACGGGGACGAGAGCTTCGAGGTATGATCCCCTACCCGTCCTCTCTTTATTCTGGGATTCCGAGGGTTGGCCGAGCCATGCCGCGATCGTGGTCGCGCTGCGGTACGTCTTTTCCATGCGGCTGACTTTGCTCTGTTTTCTCGCCCACGCTGCTCTGGTCGATGCGGATGGCGTCGATCCAGAAGTAGCGCCATTCGGGGTATTCGCGCTGGTGGTGCCGCAGATGAAGCAACATCTGGAATAAATTCGGCCTTGCTCCGAATTGTCGGCCGTCTGAGTAGATGAACTCGGATTCGGGGTCCTGGCCCCAGCAGTAGGACATGCAGACGTATTCCGGAGCCTCGTCTCGGGCGCAGGATATGATTGAGAGTTGCGGTTGCCCATCTTTGAGCTCTGGACTTAATGCAATGAACCGAATACTATTTTTAGGCAGCGGCTCATATTTATAAGTGAATGTCATTGCTTCCATACATCAATCGTAACTTCAGCTGCCGCGGCTTTGCGTCTTTGCTCTGATATAAAAATTTGACATGAAGACTTTCGAACCCACAGTTTCTACCGTACCTTGATAATCAGAGCTTGGATCGAGGGTTGTAGGCACTTTGAAACGCGACCCTTGGGTGCCAATGGCTGATAGGAGACGATCAATCCTATATAATGGTAAAGGTAAAAGGGGGTATGAATTTGTTCGTGATAGTATATATGGATCGACTCCAAGCTATTCCTGAGCGAATTTAAATTATCCTCTAGGTAGTTAAGCATCATTCACATTTCATTAAAGTCAATACGGCATTCTTAACTGATCATCCCATTTTTCATATTGAATAAATAAGGTACATGTCATTCATACCTAAACTTATCAAACGAGCAGGAAAGCTCGTAGCCCATAAGAGGTTCACAAATTTCATATCAAGTTACACAACACCGACCCAAGAAACCAGAACCACGTAACACCAACCCATCATGCAACCCAAAACTATCCTTTTTCATCGTATCCTAATCCGATCTATATCTCCCCTTCATATACTGCACTTTAGGTATAAGTACTTAGCCAGTGAGGCTCAGCCTCCGCAGCTTCTCCTTGACACCCTCCTGGGGCCACTTCCAATCACTAAGGAATTGAGGGTCGACGCCGTGCTCGAACGAGTAGTTAGCAGCGGCAACTTGCTGGCTCTTGAGGGCGTCCCGAGCCGTCGCGCCGCGGTTGCCAAGGGACGGCATGCGGTCGATGGCATCCATCGCCAGACTGAACCTATCTGTCTGGTTGCGGATGGCTAGCTCGAGCGGTGTGTCGATGTTACCCTTCTCCTTGTACCCTCTGACGTGAATGTTCTGGCTACCCGGTCTCTTATAAGTTAGACGGTGGACGAGCCATGGGTAGGAGTGGAAGTTGAAAATGATGGGCTTGTCGGCAGTGAATAAGGCGACCCAGTCTTTGTCCTTGAGACCGTGGGGGTGGTCCGTGTGGTGGATCAGCTTGAATAAATCGACGACGTTGACGCAGCGAATCTTCAGGTCTGGGAAGTGCTGCAGCAGCAAGTCGATAGCGGCTAACGACTCGTTGGTGGAGACATCACCGCAGCTAGCCATGATGAGGTCGGGTTCTTCGCCTGCGTCCGTGGAGAACTGGGGCCAGATGCCAATACCCTTGGTACAGTGCTCGATGGCTTGTTCCATCGTAAGATATTGAATGTGGGGCTGCTTGTCTGCTACGACAACGTTGACATAGTTCTGTGACTGGAAACAGTGGTCCATGACTGAAAGGAGACAGTTTCCATCGGGCGGAAGGTAGATACGAACGACTTCGGGACTCTTATTGCAGATAACGTCCAGGAAACCAGGGTCTTGGTGAGTGAAACCGTTGTGGTCTTGTCGCCAGACTACAGCAGTCAAGAGAATGTTAAGGGAGGGAACCTTAACACGCCACTCGACTTCCAAACACTTTTCAATCCACTTGCAGTGCTGTGAGGACTGTTAGCGATTATCAATTATGTAAATGGTGAGTCTAAGTAACGTACCTGGTTGACCATGGAGTCGATGACATGGATGAAAGGTTCATAGCTGTTAAGCATACCGTGTCTGCCAGTCAGAATGTATCCTTCCAACCAACCTTCACAAGTGTGCTCAGACAGGATCTCCATGACTCTTCCGAAGGGAGAAAGGTTACCGCCATCCTCATCTTCCTCAAAGTACTCGCCCAACCAAACTTTCTTGCCGGCCTCATACACGGCCGCCAACTTGTTTGACTCGGTCTCGTCGGGGCCCATTAGACGGAAGTTATGCGGGTTGTTCTTGATGATATCACGCAGGAACTTCGCAAAGTTCGCCATAGCGCCATCTACGGTGGCGCCAGATTTGGGCACATCGATGGCATAATCTCTGAAATCGGGCATCTTGAGCGGTCTTGATAATAATCCGCCATTGGCGATGGGGTTCGCACTCATGCGCTTGTTACCCGTGGGGCAAAGAGCCTTCAACTCGTCCGAAATTCTCCCTTCTTTGCCGAAAATGCGCTCAGGTTCGTAACCACGCATCCACTCCTCAAGTATCTTGAGCTCGGCGGGGTTGGTCGTAGTGCCGGTGATGGGCACCTGGTGAGATCTCCAGAAACCCCCTAGGTAATGGCCGTTGACTTTGCGTGGCGCAGTCCAGCCCTTCGGCGTGCGCAGGACGATCATTGGCCACCGAGGGCGGAAGGGCTTGCCAGAGTCACGAGCTTCCTTCTGATACTTGCGAATTTCCTGAACACAGTGTTCAAGAGTAGCGGCCATGGCTTGATGCATCGACTCAAGCTCTTCACCTTCAACAAAGTATGGCTGCCAGCCGTAGCCATAAAAGAGCTGCTCGAGCTCTTTGTGGGAGATACGAGCTAGCACAGTGGGGTTGTTGATCTTATAACCGTTAAGGTGAAGTACGGGAAGAACTGCACCATCGCAGATGGGGTTAAGGAACTTAGTGCTGTGCCATGCTGTAGCCAGCGGGCCAGTCTCAGCTTCACCATCACCAACCATGGTTAAGGTGATCAGGTTGGGGTTGTCGAAAACGGTACCAAAGGCGTGCGAGATCGAATAACCCAACTCGCCACCTTCGTGAATACTACCAGGAGTCTCGGGTGTTGCGTGTGATCCCACACCTCCCGGGAAACTAAACTGCTTGAAGAAGATTTGCATGCCAGTAGGGTCCTCCGTCTTTTGAGGGTAGACCTCGGAGTAAGTACCCTCGAGATAAGCTTGCGAGAGAACAGCGGGGGCACCGTGGCCCGGGCCAGAAACGAAGAGGGCATCGAGATCATACTTCTTGATTAATCGGTTAAAGTGCATATATGTAAAGATTTGGCCGGGTGCAGATCCGAAGTGACCCAGCTGTCGGCCCTTGATGTGTTCAACTTTCAACGGTTCTCGGAGGAGGGGGTTCTCTTTGAGATAGATCATGCCCAGACTGAGATATAGACTGGCCTTGAAGAAATCGGTGTACTTCGCGATTTCTTCTTTAGTTAAGGGCTCACCCTTAATTGTAGACCGGGCCTTGCCGAATGGCCGGATCTCTTCGATCTCGGCTTGGTGTGTATCCGTCATCTTGTCTTGATGTGGTTTTCCGACTTCTCGTATACCGGTCGGAGTTGCTAATTAAAGAAGATATTTAGTAGAAGCTTGAGTGCTATTAGATTGTCTGAGCAGCTCAAGCTACGTATATGTATTATATAGTGGGGAATGTTGCTGTGATGGTGTACTAGAAGGAGGGAAGCGGACACAGATGTTTGACGACGGTGGCTACTTATACGAAGATACTACAACAAACACATATTAACAAATTAATGAATTACGACTCTGGGGTGGCAGTTAGGCTCAGCTAAGGGAATCTAGAGCTTAGGGTATGCAAAATGTCGCATGTCTAATCCATTCAGGTGGGTGAGTCTGCTTGGATCGTTGCATGTGCTTGCAATCATTGGACTCGGTGGATAGCGATCCTGACAGATCCCAATGCTCCGGGTATGGAACCGAATGTAGAGCCAGAATAACGTGCAACTATGACATTATAGCGTGGTCATAGCCTGATACACGGCGTAATGAGCTGGTCTTGTCGTCCCTTGTTCGCCGTTCTAGGCGGGCCAGAGCAAAGCGAGTAAAGGCTGACGCGCCGATGTTGCATGCGGAAAGCGGCATGTTAGTGGTGGACGCCGGATAAGATGGAACGACGGTGGGCTGATATCTGTATTGTAAAGAGGTAAATTTACGTCATACATTTTCTTTTTTGAAAGACAAATACCTAAGACAGGAGTATACTAATACCATGTACCATGTACCCTAAGTGTAGATTCTTATCGATTAGCAACCCGACCTGCCGACCCCCCTGCTTGTCTCTCTCAACTGCAACTGTCCCCGCTATTCCCGGAGACCCAGTTATAGAAGGATGTTGCCCCATTTTCTACTCAGCCTTAGCCAACCGCGTTGTGCCGTCCATTGTATCTATCTGCATTCCTTTCTGCAAAGCATCGCCCAAAGCCAACATTGAATTCAGCTAAGAGTCCAGGCGGGTATCGGCCGCGTACATCCAATTCCTACAATTCGATCTAGATTTCCCCATCCTTGTATGTGCTAGGGAGTCTTCGGAAAGGGCTATTAGGTCGGATTACCTTAACGCTTAAATCTATATACCTATATTTCATTACGTAATAATACCTTAAAATCTTTCAGCTTTTTAATTAAATTATATTATATTTATTAGTAATAATTTTTACGAAAAATGTTAATAAATTATATTAAAATTATATTAAGTTTTATTTTATAACTTTTAATATTTTTCTTTTTAAAGTTTTAATTTTCAAAGTTATTTATTACTTATAATTATATTAAAACTAAGTTATATTTAAAATTAAATTAAAATATTTATATCTTAGTTTTTTAAAGGGATTATAATTAATAAAAAGGATAAAATTATAAACTTATTAAAGTTTAATTTTAATATAATTTTAAAACGTTTTTAATAATAACTTATTATTTATACCTTTATAATTTTCCTTATTTTTATTTTTAATTTAAACTTTTTAATTATAATGTTAATTAATATTATATAAGGATTTAATAAAAATAATTTTTTATTAATTTTATAAAATATTATAAAAACTTTTATATAAAAATATAAAATTTATAAGTTTTTTATAAAAAAGGTTATTTTAAATTAAAAATATATATAATTTATTCGTAAATTATTAATATTATTATTTAATTAAATAAAGCTTAATATAACTTATTATTTTATATTTAAATTTAAATAAAAAGTGATTTAAAATTAATTTTTTATGGAATTTTTATAACTTTTTTTATTATTAAATTTATAGCTTAATTAAGGGGTTAAAGTTTAAAGAAAGCTTTATTTTAATTTAATTTTATAATTAACTTTATTTAATTTATTAGCAATTTTTTATTATTACTAAAGGATTAATATATTAGGATTAAAAATATTTAAAATTTAATAATAATAATTAAAATAAAAGTATAAAATAGTTTTATAAAATATAATTATTTAAATATAAAATTAATAATATAATAAAATAAAATATATTTAATAAATTAAAAAAAGTATTAGTTAAAACGGTTATAAAATTTATTATTATATTAATTATAAAAATTAATATAAATATACTTTTAATATAAACTTTATAAAAAGGTATATATTATAACCTTATATTTTTAAATAAAATAAGTAAGGGATAAAAAAGTTAGGTTTTTAATTTATAATTAACATAATTAAAAATAAGTTTAAAAGGATTAAACTTAGGCTTATAATTAAAGTAAAATTAATATTATTTATTAAATATAATAAATTAATATATAATATTAAAAAAGAAAAATTAATATATATTTATAATAAAAAGGTTATTACTTAGGTAAATATATTTATATATTAATTATAACCATTTTTATATAATTAATTAACTTATAACCTTAATAAAAAAGAATTAAAAAAAAAAGGAAATTATTTTTAATTTAATTTTAAAATAATTTTAAATTATATTTACTTTAATTATTATAAATGTAATATAAGTATTATTAAAGTTAAAAATAATTAATATAAGTTTTTAAAAAGGTTTTATTAAAATAAATTATATTGGTATTTTAAAATGTTTAGTTATATATTAAATTAATATTAATGGTAATAAAGTAACTAAATAAATTAATAAATATAGTTTTAAATTAATTTAAAAATATACTTATATATATAATATAGTTTAAGTTATTAATTAAAAAAGTTTTAATGTAGTTATTAAATTAACTTTAGTTAATTATTTAGAAAAGGAAAATATAAATAATTAAATATATATATAATAAATTAATAATTTGAATTGGTATTATTTAAATTTAATTAAAGATTAGTTTTAAATTATATTTAGTGAGAAAGATATATTTAAGAGGTAAAACTTTAAATTAACATTTAAAATAAGCCCTATATAATATTAATAATAATTAATAATAAAATAAGATAAAAATATTCCTATTATATAAAGCTTAATTCTATTTATAATAAGGGGTAAAATAATATATAAAATATTTTTTAAAAATAGATTTAATATAATATTAGTTTAATTATATTTAAGCTATTAATTTATTAATATTTAATTAGTTATAAAAAGCTATAATATTAAAAGTAATAATAGTTATTTATATATTTTAATATAAATAAAATTAAGTAAAGCCTAAGATTATTTTAAAATTGTATTTAAATTAGAGTTAATTTAATTAAATATATATATAAAAATAAAAAAATTAAAAAAGCATTTACTTTTTTAAAAATAATTATATATTTAATATTAAATATAAATAATAAGTTATATTATAAATGTTATAAATACCTTAATATGTTAAAAATATATAAATATTATATAAAAATTATATAAAGATTATATAAAGATTATTTAAATAAATTAAAATTACCTTAAATTTAATATATAATTAATTACTTATATTTAATTTTTTAAGTAATATTACTTTCTTTTTATTTAATATATAAGCTTTTTTTTCTTAATAAATTTAAACTTATTTTTTAGTTATTTTCTTATATAATTTTATTATTTTTCTTTTCTTTTTTATAAGTTAAGCTTTAAAAATTCCTTTATTTAAATAACCTTATTTATATTAATTTAAGTATAATATAATTTTAGGGTATGTTAAGATTATTTCTTTTTTAAAATTACTTTATAATATTTATAAAAGCTTATTTAATAAGGACGTTTTAGCCCTTATATTTTATATAAATAATTATAAATTATATTTAAAATATTTCTTTTAAATATTTTAAATTATAAAATATAAGGATTATAAAAGTTAAGATTTAAATAAGCTTATCCTTATAAGCTAATTTTAAATTAAATTTAAATTATTATTCCCTTATAATTTATTAAAGCTAAGTTATTAATAGGTATTTATTTATTAATCTAAAAATACATTAAACTTATTTTTAGCTAATATAATATATTTATTTTTATAAGATAGGTTTTTATTATTAGCTTATTATAATAAATTATTAATTTTTAATAATAATTTTAAACCTAATTTAATTAATTTTAGGATAATATTAATATTATTAAAAGGGTTTAAAGGATTAAAAAAAAATAACAGATTTTACTTTTTCTTATCTATTTGCTTATAATAATTTTTAATTAATAAAATATTAAATTAATATTTATTTAAGTATAACATTATTTTAACTATAATATAAATATAAGGTAATTTTAACTTATTTCATTCTTTTATTTTACATATAAAATATGCCTTTATAAATATATTTTTCTATTTATAATAAATTCTAAGCTCCTTAAATAATATTAGCTATTTTTTACAATTATTAATAAATTTATAAAGATTAAATAATAATTAATTAAAAATTATCTTATAACTAATTTAATATAAAACTTATAACTTTATAATTATTAATAATGAAATAAATTATCTAATAAAATTATTAACTATAAAATACTTATTTTTATTAATACTAATATACTTTAAAACATTTAACTAATTTATAAAATTAATTTTAAAACAAGTTTAATATAAGCTTTTTTAAAGTTAATTTAACAATTTATTTACCCACTAATTAACAATATTTATAAAATATTAACTTTATTTATTTAATAATTAGGTTAAAATTAATATAAGAATAATTTACTTATTTAAGTAAAGCCTAACTATTATATTAATTATCTTAATTAAATAAGCTTATAATAACAAGTTAAAAATTTAATTTAAAAATTTACCTAGGTTATAATTAGGGAATTTACTTTAAAATCTATATTATAAGTAAACCTTATAAAATATTATAATATATTATAAGTGATTTTTTTATAATTTAAAATTATTTAAATTTAAGATTAATTAGTAATTAATTTTAAAATAGTTTAAAACTATTATTATATATTTATTTATTAAATAATGCCTTAACTTATATGTTTATTTTTTGCATATATTTAAAATAATAATATAAATAAAGGTATTAACTTATTTTTAATATGTTTTATATATATGTTTAAAATATATTAAGGTTTTAAATATAACTTTAAACTAATAAAATATATAATTAAATAGTTAATAATATAAGTTTATTATTTCCTAGTTAAGGAATATATATATAAAGATTTTAATTTTTATAAATAATTAATATTAATATTTATAAATAAAAGGTAATTAATTTAGGATTATATTATATATTCTTTTATTTTAATTAATAATTAAATATAAATTAATCTTTTTATAAATTATCTTAAAGGATAAATCTATTTGAATATAAGTATAGTTTTGGAATACTTCTACTTATTTCTTTATTATATAAATAATAAAATATTTGTTAATATTTTTTTTTACCTTTAAATAAAATATCTCCTAAATTTAATGTTTATCTTTAAATTATTTTAAGTTTAATTTAAATTCTTATTAAATTTTAACAAAAGTAATCCTTATAGGGTATTATAAAAGTTTTTCTTTTTAAATAATAGCATTTATAATATATTTTATATTAAATATTTAATAAATCCTTTAAAGCTTATTTATATTAAATTTTTAATATAGTTAATAATAACTTGGTTTTATTTAAAAACAAGCTAAAGTTAGGTTTAATATTATCTTTACTTAATTAGTGTAAAATTCCTATTTATTATAAATCTTAATAACTTATAATCTTTAAATACTTTTATAAGCTTTTACTTAATATTAATAAATAGTTTTATTAATAATAATAAATAATATATATATAATTTATAAATAATAAAAATTATAAATAAAAATATTTTAAGATTATATAAAATATATATGTTATAATAGATATTATAAGATTTATAAAATATTTTTTTAATTTTTTATATATAATTATAGCTATAATTTAAAAGCTTAGTTATAATATATCCTATAAATAAATAAAGATTTAGTTAAGATAGGTTTAATGACTTATTAATATATAATAATTAAAGAAAAATAGGATTAATATAGTTAATATTATTTTTAATAAATATAATAAAATAATAAAACTTTATATTATAGTTTAATAAATATTTAATAAAAAGTATTTATATAGATATATTAAAATTGCTAAAAATATTTAAATAGTTAAATATATTTAGTTTAATTTTAACTTATTTTATTACACTTAAAAACATATAATATTTTTTATTTATAAATATTTTTATAATAACTTAGGATATAGGAAAATTAAAGAGATTTTTGGTAAAGATAGGAAACTAAATAAAATAGCTTATAATTAAATAAAATTTTATCCCAAATAGAATTAAATTTAAAGGTTTTATTTATATAAGCATTTTATTTTATAGTTTATTTATTAATAATTTTTTTTTTTGTTTTAAAGATATTTTTAATATAATAAATTAAGTTTAATAATATTTATCTAATTATACTTAGGATTATATTTAAATAAGATTTCATTATAATTTATAAATATCTTTAAATTTATATATTTATAATAATAGATTTTAATATAAATATATTATTAATAATATATTTAATACTAGTTCTTAAATCTTTTATTAATATTAATATAAATTTTATTTACTATTTTCCCTAAATTAATTTAGGATTAATTTAAAGGTAATATCCTAAGATTTATATTTACAATAATAATTAAAAAATACTTATTTTAAAACTTTTTTGTTATTTAAAATAAAATTAATTATATAATAATGATTAGTTAATAAGATAATAGTTTATAAATAGTTTAAATATTTATCTTAAATATTATATTTATAATAAATTTTTAAAATCCTTTTTCTTTAACCTTATTATCTATATTTTTTATTTCTTATAGGTAAGATTTTAAATTAGCCTTAATAAAATATATAATCCTATTAAATTAAATATTAGGATAAGTTAATATATTTAGATGATTTTATATCTTTAATGTATTAATATTATACTTTTTAAATAAAGAAATAATAACCTTAAATAAGTAGATAATTATTTAAAATAATTATTAATATAAATTAGGTATAAATTTAATAATTATATAATTTAAAATTATATTAAAATTAATCTTTTAATATACTAAATCTATTAAAAATTAATTATATATGTTTTAGATTTATTTTTAATTAAAATCTTTAAGGAAAAGATTTAAATCCTCTTTTTCTTCCTTATTAAGTACCTTTATATCACTTTAAATAAAGTTTAAATAAGCTTCTTTAACTTATTTATTCTTAATATTATTTTATTATATTATAATAGCTTATTAATAATTCTTTAGTTTCTTTTCTTTTTTAATAGGTTTTTGTTATTATTTTTTAAAGATAAAAAAATGCTTTTCCTAAATATAATTAAGGCCTAATAAGTGAATAATTTAATTAATATAAGTTTAAACTTAATTTAATTTTTCCATTATCTTAGTTATGGTTAAATTTATATATAAATATATATAAATTTAATAAGAGTTTTCTTTTTTTTTATTAAAGCTTATTCCCTTTTATAAGGTAGGTATTTATTCCTTTATATAAAAAGATTAAAAATATTTTATTATTTAATATTTTAACTTATTAGGAATTTATTTTAATTAAATATTTAAATAACTTAATAATTAGGTTAGAAATTAGCCTTATAATATCTTTTAATAATTAAATACTTAAGTAGTATAATATATGGCTTTTGTTAAAGATTTTTATTAATTTTTATAACTTATAAATTAATTTTAAATTAATCTTATTTTAACCATTAAATTATTAGATTTTTTATTATTAATAGGAATTAATTTAAGTTAAGCTAAGCCATCTTTTGTCTTATTAAGTAATATTGGATTAATAAATTAAAAAGTTAAAGATATTTTTTTAATAGGAATTTTAATAAAAAGTAAATATAGGTGATTTAAAATTAGCTATAAATTTAAATAATATAATTAATTAATCTTAAAATGATATAAGAAAATTACTTTAATTATATATATAAAAAAGGTTTCTTAAAATATATAATCTTTAAGGTTAAAGGTTATATTATTAATATTTATTATATTAAAAATTAATCTAAATTTTTTATTTTAAAGATAAAAAAATCTTATAATAAAAATAATATTAAGTAAATTTATATATATAATAAATTATATAAATTATAATTTAATAAAAACATAATTTAATTTATAAATTAATATTAATTAATTTTTAATATGGTTTAATAATTATTAAATTCCTTATCCCTTATTTTTTTAAATATTATATTATTACTTATTTCTCCTTATAATAATTAATATTAGTAATATATTATCCCAAAAATTATTATTTAGAAAAAGTTTTAATTAAAGTATTTAATTTTTATTACTATCCCTTTTCCTTATTATAAAAATCTTTAAAAATATATTCCCTTTTTTAATTATTAAATTTTTTACATTTTATATTATTAATTTAATATATATAATTTTAATATATTATAAATTTAATTTTAATTTTTAAATTAAATAAGTAAGGTTAAAGTTTTCACCTTTAATAATGGTAATAATTTTAATAAAAATTAATTTTATTAAATTTTTCTACTTAATTTTCCTAATTTAGCCCTTTTTATAAGTTTTTTTTTATAAATATAATTAATAACATTAAAAAAAAAACATTAAAACTAACTTTAAGTAAAATATTAAAAAAGGTATTAAAAGAAAGGTTTTAAAAAAAAAGCCTAATGAAAATATAAATAATATTATCTTATATAATAAAAAGATAAAGTATTTAAATTATTAGCCTTTTTATCTTAATTAAAGGAATTATATTAATTAAACTTATATATAAAATGTTTAATAGTGATGACTTATATTAACTTATTAAAACCTTTATTATAAATATGTTAAAAAATATTATAGCTTATAAAATTAATATATAATAGCTAAGGCTTTTATATAATATAATTAAAAGAAAATATATAAGTAAGTAAATAATTAAATATAAAGTAATATTAAATTAAAAAAATAATAATGTAAATATTAATTTATCTTAATTTATATTAAAAATATCCTAAGCCTTTTTTTTATTATAATTAAACTTATGCTTATAATTGTTTTTAAATATTTTATATTTTAATTAATTTTAATATTATATTATTAAATATTAATTATCTAATTTTATATAGCTCCTTTAAAATATAATTTTATTTGAATATTACTTAAGAAATATCTTTAATTTATAAATATTATATATAAATATTTTTATTATATGTTTAATAAGAACTAATATAATTATTACAATTCTTACTTCTTACCTTATCATTCCTTAATTATTAATATTATAAATTAATAAAAGGAAAAAAGATATAAATATATTAAGCGATAAATTAATTATATAAATTAATTAAATATAATATTTATAAACCATCTTATTAATTAATATATTAACCAACTTATTAATTATTATAATTAAAATATACCCTAAACTTTATTCCCTTATATACCTTTTTTTTCTAATTTTATTAATATAAAATAATATATAAAGTATATAAATTAATTAATTATAATATTTATAAGTTTATTTATTACCTATTATAATTTAATTATATCCTTAAATTTATTTATTATTATACCTTTTATTTTATTTATAAGTAAAAAACATATTAATAATAAATTAAAGCTATATCTTTTTAATTTTAATAAATCCATATTAATAATAAAAAATATATTAAATATAATATATAATAATATTATAAATGATATTTATCACATAATTATTATGGTATTAAATTTTCTAATTAATTAAACAATATGAATTATTAAGAAAAAAAAAGCATAACTTTTAATTAATAATATGTTTTAAATATATATAAAGTTATTTATTTAATTATATGCTTTATATGTGACTTGGTATTTTAAAATTATAATATATCCCTTAATTATATATGGCTTAGGACTAAGTTTTTGCCATTTCCGGCTAAAGCTTAATTAACCTATTTTAGGCTTTTTTAACATATTATATATTATGTATATTAAGTTAAAAATAAAAGAAATAAATTAATAGAAATATATCCTAATCTTTCTTTTATTAGGTAAAATAAATATAATATTCTTTGGTTTTAATAAATAAGCTAATTAAATAACTTAAAAAGTCTTATATAAAAGTTTAAAATATTATAGTTAATTTGATAACAATTTTTTAAGCATATATAAATAGCTTTACTTTACTTTAAAATTTTTAAAATAGCTAATATTAAGCTTATTTATTTACTTATAAATAATTTTATCTTTATATAAGCTTTTTTAAACCTTTTCCTTAATCTTATCTTTTAAGTTATTTATAAATAACTTTACTTTTAATCACTTTTTTAATAATTTCTTTTAATTTAATATAAGTAAAAAATATAATAGCTTTAAAAAAGTAACTAATTTAAAAAAGGCTTAAGTAATTTATAAAAGATATATAAAAATTATAGCTAAAGCTAAGGATAATTTATTTATTTAAAATTAACTACTTATTTTCATTATTATTAAGGCTAATTTAATCATTTTAAATTAACCAATTATTTAAGCTAAAGATTAGCCAATTACCCTTATTACTAAAATACCTACTTAAATTAATAATTTTTTCTAACCTATTATAATTAAAATCTCTAATAATTTTAATTCTAATTATAATATTAAGCTTATTATCACTAACCCAATTACTTTTAAGCTATTAATTAAGGTTAAGGAAAAGGTTAATCCCTTTATAACTTTATTTCTTATAATTAATTAAATGAATATACTTTTAAAATAGCTTTTTAATCCTTTTACTTTTTCTTTTACACCTATTATTACTTCTATTCCTATATGCCTTATAACTTTTACTTTATTAATTATTCCTATTTAATTATTTTTAAAAAGCCTTTTAATTAGTTATAAGGATAAAAGTAAGAATAAGGTAATAGCTTAAACCACTTTATCACTTACTTTAACTTAAAATATTATAACTTTAATATTAATTATTAATAAGTATATGTTTAAATTTAAATTAAATAGAATATATTATTATAATCCTTATTTAACTTATATAAGAAATATATTAATTAGAAAGTTTAATTAATATTATAAAGATTTAATTAATTTTAATAGTAAATATTACTTTAAGTATGTTAATAACTATAATTGTTAAAAAGTATAAGTTGTCTTTTATTTTCTTAAAAGCTTAATTTTAATAATTTAATCTTAAGGGTTATATTATTAATTATATATGTTAATGGCTATAGTACTTAGTTTTATAAGGGGTAACTTTTGTTAAATCTTATGTAAGTTCCCTTATATATTCCTTATTAAATCTTTAAATATTAATTAAAGTTTAAAAAAATATAAGTACTTTATATAATCGTTTAGATGTTTATTAAAAGTTTATTTTTAAACTTTAAATTATCTTTTAAATTTAAATTAAATTTTAATAATAATAATTAAAATATTCCCTTTTTTACTAACTTATCCTAATTAATTAAATAATATTATATAAATGGTAATGGAAATAATAGATTTAATAAGAGTTTTATATTAAAAGTAATTAATAGATCTTTATTTATAATATTGGCAAATAATGCTTAAGTGAATATTTAAAGAGTTAAGTATTAATTAAGTGGTTTTTTTTGTGTATTTTAATAATTTAAGTATTTAAAAATGAGTTGGGAAATAATTATTGTATAGCTTATAACTGTTGTATATTTTTACCTTATAAATTGTTAAGTTGGTTTAATTTTTAGGTAATTTTTTAATAAATTTATAATAATTTTTATAATATTATAATAATTTTTTATTATCTTAGCTACTTTTATACTTATATAATAAAGCCTTCTTTTTACCAAAGTGTTATTACTTTTTTTTCTTTATATAATATTTTTTTAGTAAAGTAATAAATTGCTTTTTTTCTTAATTAATTATCCCTTAGGTTTAAAATAAATTTAAACTATATTTTAATAAATTATGCTAATTATTCTTTTAATTTTAATTATATTTAAGTAATTAATAAGTATTTTAATTATAATAACACTTATTAAGAAAAAAATCAAAGCTTTTAAATAATTTAAGATTACTTTATACATTATATGCTATAATAATTTAAAAAAAGCATAAGCTATTTAATTTAATAATATAAGAAAAGTTTGTTAATTACTATTTATAAGTGATGATTTTTAAATTAGTATTAATAACTTTATTTTTAAAGGAATGAATAAGCCTATAATACCCTTTATTTAATATAACCTAATTAAATGAAAATACCTTATTATTAGTTTTAAAGTTCCTAAAATATTTAATATTATTATTAATATTTTATTAGTTAATAATGGTATATAAATATTAGTTTTTATTCTTAATTTATTATTAATACCTGTGATTACTTCTTTTACTTAAAAAAGTACTTATTTTTTTATTGAAATATTTTATTATATATTTTGCTTAGGTTATATAAGGAATATGTTTATTAGTTATTTTTAAGTATTATATAACCATACTTTAATAAGACAAAGTACTCGGTATTAGCTATACTTTAATAAACACTTTTATTAAGATTTATAAGTTATTCCTTTTATTATAATGGCATTACTTTTACTAATTTATATTTATATATATAAATTTAATAATTTAATTATATAATTAATAGCTTATTATTTATAAAAAGTATTTTTAATTTATAATATTATTTAAAATATGTTAGTAAGTTTTTTATAAAATTTTTTAAATATTCTTTTCTTTAATATTAATTAATATATATAAGTGATTTATATTTTATAACATACCTTACTTACTTTTTTAAAATATAAGCTATTAAATAATAAAAAAGATAATAAAGTTAATAAAAAAATAAGTGAAATAAATGGTAAATCTTATAAGGAAATGATTAAGGAAATTATTTAAGCTTTTAAAGCACTTTATTAAAAGATTTTTATATTATTATATCTTATATTTATATTTATTTATTTATTAATGTAAAGTAATTAATAACATCATTAAGTTACTTATATAAACTTTTTAACCATTAATTAATAAATCTTATATATTTTATAAATTAAACAATATTTTAAAATATTTAAATTTTTATCTTAATAAATTTTTTATTAATCCATTTACTAATATTTGGTTAATTAATAAATAAAATATCTTAAAAATTTTTAAAACATATTCTTAACATAATTATATATTTTATATATTTATATAATAAAGTTTAATATTAATTTATTCCTTTTTTTTTAATAATTAATCTAATTGTTTGTTAATTATTATTGTAAATCTGCTATATATACTTTAAGTTAATTTAAATATTTTTAAATAGGTGTTATAAAGCCATTACCTCTTTTATTATATTCGAAATATTAAATAATTTAGCTTTTATTATAAAAATTAATATTATTAATAAATAAGTTGTTTTTTAAACAATTAGATTATTATGTAAACTTATAATTTATCTATGAGATGATTATTTATTCTTTATATTATTTATAAATAATATATTGCTTAATATAAATAAGGCTTATACTTTAGTACTTTTACCTTTATATTTAATATATAAAATACACATTATATATAAATACCTTATTACTTAATTAGCTGTTATTAAATACTTAGATCTTAGATTAATTAAATGATAAGAAAGCTATATAACTATGAATATAATGTTAGATTTAATTATTATTATAATATATAAAATTAATCTTATATATTTTTAAAAAGCCTTAATCTTTATTTTAATAGCTTCTCCCTTATATTTGAAAAATAGCTTAGATAATAAAGGAATAAATGGGATTTAATTATTATCATTTAGCTAAAACTTAGTTATAATCTTTTTAATATAACTATTATAAAATAGGAAAATAATTTAACATTTTTTATTTTTAATTATTTTAATCTTAAAATACCAACTAATTAATCCTTAATCTTTTATCTTATATAAGCTTTTTAAATAATTAATTACTTTTTATGCTTTAATCATGTATTTAAGAATATTTATTACTAGTATATTATTTATATATATTAATATATATATTTTTTTATTAATTATATAAAATAGGTATAGTTTTTTTATTAATACCATAAACCTTTTAAGCTTTAAAATGCTTTCCATTTCCTTATATTATAATAAGGGGGAATTATATAACTTATATAATATTTTTAAAAGCTTAGCATACTTTTTATCTTTATCCTTATAACCTTTAAAAAATTATATAATAATTAACTCCTTGCCCATTTAAAAAACATTTATAAATACATTTTTAATATTAAATTACCAAATATTTAAATTAAGCTTTATAACCAATGCTATTATTATTTAAAATAATTTTATTATAAATGTAATAATATATATATTTTAAAATATTAAGTGTTAAAAATTACCTTATATAATAAGTTAAAATTTATACTTTTTTAAATACCTATCCTTATCGAATTTATATATAAATACCCACTTTAAAAGGAATGAGATATTCTTTACTTTATTATGTTTTATAATATATCATATATTATTTTTATTAAATATTTAAATTTTTTCCCATGTATTTTCTTTGAATTACTTACTAAATAAATAACTTATTAAATCCTTATATTTCTTTAATAATAATTATAAAAACTTATTTTAATAAATCTTTAATTTACTTAAAATTATATTAATTTATTTAACATTTTTTTAATATACTATTATAAAAATTATTACATATAATGTTTAATATTTTTAATTTCCTTAATAAACTATTTTCTATTAATTAAATAAAAAGATTTTTAAGAAGTTAAATTATTTTAATTTAATAAGTGGGAAGATTTCCTTTTTATTTTTATAAATTAGGGTTATAAAGGCTAAATTATTTAAGTTTTTTTCTTTAAATTTTTAATTTTTAAATCTTTTATTTCTTTATTAAAGCTTAATAAGCATTGTTATAATACATAATTAAGCTTTTAACCCTTTTAAGTAACCTTTTTCACACCATAATTATAATATTAGCATATTATTTCTTTCACTTTTATTAATATTTTCCTTATTATTTATTAAGCTTAAGTATTAATTAAATACTTTTATTTTAAGAAAATTTTCTCTTATAAGATTTATAATCTTTTAGAATAGTTGCTTAATACTTAATAAAATATTACCCTTTCTTATTTTTAATTTTAAGGTTTTTTTAAAGGTTAAAAGTTTAAAAAGTTAATTACCTATTTATATACTAGGCTTTCCTTTGGTAAATCCTTTACTTAATTTTAAATTTAAGTTTATAAGTATATTTACCTTTAATTTTAAAGCTTTTAATTAATTATTCAATTATTTTTTAATATTTATACCCCTTAATTTAATAATTTACTTTATATCTTAATGGCTTGGTAACTCTTTTTCCCATAAGTTTAATATTTAAAGTATTCTTTCTTTTACTAATTACTCCTTTAGCTTATTAACTTTATTAATTTTTAATATTTCCAAATTAAATATTAAGTATTTAACTTTTAAAATATAAAATATTTCCTTATTAAATTATATATCTTATATAATAATTATCTTCTTTTCTTTAAGGATTTATATATAATATAAATTAAAAGTTTAATATTTTATTAAATATTCTATATAAGCTTTTCTTATTATCTTAAATATTTTTTTATTTATATTATATTTTCTTTTTTCCTTTAATAAATATACTCTATACTTATATATGTAAATATTACTCTAATTAGGTTGTAAATTACTTATTAATATCTTAAAAATTTCTAAGATATAAAACCTAAAATATTATTTAAATTAATTATTAAATATTTTAATTAATAAATATATATGATAAATAAAGCTTAGGTTTTTATTAATTAATTAGGCTATTATTTAAGTAATCTTAAGCCAAAGGTTTATTAATAATTTAGCTTTAAACTATATTTTAAATACTTAGTTAATTACCTTTTATCTTATTTATTTTATACCTCTAATAAGTTTATATATATGGTTTAAAAGGACTTTTAAATTAATTCCCTCCTATTTTGTCTAATACTTAAACCTTATTAATCTTTAATAAAAGAATATTATATATTTGTTATTATTATATATCTTACATATATTAAATCTAAATTATTTTTATATTTAATTTTTAAATAATTAAAGTTAGGTAATTATTATTATTTAACTTTTATTTATAAGAGGAAATATAAAAAGTATTCCATTATATTTATCTTTAATCATAAATAATATATATGATTTCTTATATCTTTTTTTATAGAAAAATAAATTTTAAATCACCCTTTAAAATGATTTAATTAAGTATCTTTTAAAAGATTTCCTTTTTATTATTTAATAAGTATGTGTTACAATATAATGTTTATATTTAATTTTAAAGGTTTTATTAATCTTTACATTTTAAGCCTTATAAATTAAAGCTTAAAAAGCTTTTAATCTTAAGTATTTAAAGCATTTATATTAAAGGTTCTTTAAATCATTTTATAACTTTGGTAAATCTTTATTAAGTTAATAAATTATACATTTTTTATTAGTCTTTAAAATACTTATTATACCTATTATACTTATAAACATATTATATAAAATAATTATTAACAAAACTAATAGGATAAATAAATAAATAAAAAGGGGTTTATATTTAAAAAAAACTAGGTTATACTTATATATAAATTACCTTATTACATTACTCTTTTTTAATTTTTTAAAATATAAAATATAATCTTAACTATTATACCAAATATTTGTTATATATAACTTAATTTTTAAAATAATATTCACATAAAATCCCTTTACTATTATTACATTTATCAATATTAAATTACACATATTAAGCCCTAATTTGCTTATAAAGTATTTAAGAATTATACATTTACCTATTTTAAAGATTAGAAAGTTTATAATACCTGCTTAAACTATATTATATATATTTGTAAGCTTAAATAAGTTAGGGATTAAAAATTTCTTATTATTAATTAGGTTAATTAATTTATAATTATCCATTATAATATTTTCTAAAAGTAGGTACCTTTTAATTTTAAATATAATAAAAACCCTTAAAGCTATATAATCTTTAATAATTTGCTTTATAAGCTTTTAATTATTTTAAAATAAATATAGGTTAATTAATATTATAGTTATATCCCTTAACTAATTTTTTCCTTTTAAATCTTTACTTTTTTAATTATTAATTTTATTTTTATTAACTAGTTTTACTTTTTACTTATAAATGTTAATTTTAACTTTAAGTTATTTTTAAATAAAGGTTTAATAAATCATTTAAATTTCTTTATAATACTTAACACTTAATAATTTAATTAAATAATTTATTTTAAAAATTACCACATATTAAAGATATATATATTCCTTTAAAAGTCATTTATATGTTTAATCACTTTTTAAGCATAAACATTTATTCTTAACTTATAATTTATTACTCTTAACAATTTTATTAGTGGCTTTATTAAACCTTATACTTATTTTATTTCTTTAAATTATAATAAATTATACTTTAATCCCCTTTTTCTTAACATTAATATCTTAAAAATATAGTTATCCACTTTATATTAAAATTTATTAATTTAGGGTAAATATTAATTATCCTAATTAATTAGTTTAAACTATTAATTAAAGTTATATATTAACCCATGTCAAATTAAAACACATTTCTATTACTTTTAGGAATACTTTAATAATTAATAACCTTTTCATATTTAAGAGGTGGTAAGCTTTTATATCCCTAAATGTTTAAATAAATTTCAAAGTTTAAATAAGGGATAAAGTACTTAATATTCTTACCTTAGCAAGTATTTTACAATATTTCTTCTATATTTAAATAAATATGTTAATGTATAAAGGAGTTAAATCATTTTTAAATATTTTAATTATAACTTTTAAATTATACCATCCTTAATATTTTAATTTAAATAATATAATATTTATAATTCTTATATTAATAATTTTCCTAATTTAAGTTAAAATGATTATATAATATTTTTTAATTACCATATATTCCTTTCTATTACTTTTATAATTTATTAAAGTAATTTTGTAAAAAGCTTATAGCTTAATAAATTTAAAAAACTTAAATAATTTAATTAGTAAGGGAATTTTTAATACATTAAGTATATCATTTGGTATAACATTTAACATTAATTAAGGTAAAATAGCTATTAAATTATTAACTATTTTGCTTAATTTAAGTCTAAGCAATTGTATAATTAATGAATTATATAATACAACTAATATGGCAAAAGTTTGTAAAGTATTATAACTTTTCTTCTCTACCTACTTTACTTTTATTATTAATTAATCCCGATTAATTAAATCTTTAACATATTTATTAATATGTTTTTAATTTTTTTTATCAACCATTAAAGTTTAAGTTAACTTTATAAAATCAATTAGCTTGTTAAATTACTTTAAATTAATATATTACCAAACTTTACATTCTTTTAAAAATTGGATTAAATAATAATATTAAATTATAAAGTTATATATACCTAAGTATTTAATATATTTAGGTAATTTATCTAAGATTTCTATAATTAGTTAAATTAGAATATAAGTTATTTTAAAAGTTAATTAAATAATTAACTTTTTCTATAAAAAAAAAGTTTAAGAATTTAAAATAAATTTATATATAAGAAATTACTTAAAGCACTAGTGCTAAACATAATTTAAGCTTATAATTATCACATAATCATTATGGTATTAAATCTTTTAATTAATTAAATGGTATAAATTATTAAGAAAAAAAAAGCATAGCTCCTAATTAACGATATGCTTTAAATACGTATAAAACTACTTACTCGGTTATATGCTTCGCACATAACTCGGTATCTCGGAATTATAATAATATTAATAAATATTATATAAGTATTTAAATAAAATATAAATAGTTTAATATTAAAAAAAATTATAAAAATAATAGGAATTAAATTAACCATCCTTTTTTATAAAGTTAATTAATATTTTAAGTATATAATATATTCCCTAAAGATCTTTTATTAATTATTAAAATAATTAAATAAAGTAAAAATTTAAATAATAATTTATTTTAAAAAAATCTTTTCTTTTTATAAAGCCAATTAATATTTTAAGTATATAATATACCCTTTAAGCCTCCTTTATTAATTATTAGAATAATTAAATAAAGTAAGGATTTAAATAATAATTTATTTTAAGAAAAATTAATCTTTTTTAAATCTTATAATTATATCTTATAATTAAAAGCGATATAAATATTAAAAAAATAATTAAAGTAGTAATTAAAGTAATAACCATATTTTAAGTATTATATTCTTAACTTATTAACATTATTATTATTAGCTTTAAGCTATAATAGTTAATTTTTATTAAATAATAGCTTTACTATCTTATTATAAGTTTAAGGAATATTTTAAAATTTTATTCTATTTTAAAAATAAGTTATAATAATAAATATAATATTATTTTTTTATTTTTTTTTCTATCCTATTTAATATTTAAATTATTATTAACATTATTTTTTAAAAACTTTTTATCTATTAATCTTTTTATATCTTTTTAAGTATTTAGTTTTATAAATTTTAATAGGGGTAATATTTTTAATTTTATATCTTTATTAATGTTATTAAAAGAATATTTTTTTATATAGGAAAAAAATCTTTTTAAATAAGAAGGGAAAAACCATAAGTAAAAAAAGTTAATTATTTTATGAAAAAACTAAGCTGGTGTTAATATAAGGAATATATTATAGCTTAATTATATTTAATTATTAACTTTTTAAATAAAAAAATCTAATATTTTTAATGATAGCTTAAGCCTTACTAAGTTACTTATAGTTATAAATTAAACCCTTATTAAAACAGGTATTAAGCTTATTATATTAAAAAAAAGGCATGGTATATTAATGAAAAATATTATAAAGTTAAATATATAAATAGGTCTAATTAATTAAAGCAAAATATTAAAAGCTTTCTCATTTATTAACATCTTTTTTAAACTTATTAATAACAATTATTTTAAAATAATAAATAACTTATTTCTTTTATTACCTACTATTAATTACATCCTATCTTATAATATAACTATTAAAAAGCAAAAGGCTTGTAAAATATTAATTAGATTTACTAATTTATCTAATAAAAATAATATTAAAACTTATAAATATAATACTTATTAATGATTAAATTTTTATAAATAAAAGTTTATATTAAAAGATTAATTTATAAATACCTATATAATATTCTTTTATTATAAGTTAATTTTAATAAAAATAAAAAGAAAATATATATTTAATTATAACATTATAACTAATATAAAATGGAATAATAAATATTCGTAATAACGAATTAAAAATAATCTTATACCTTTAATTTTTTAAGTTTAAAAGTAATATATAAATATATTTTTTACTATTAAGATTTAAAAGTTAAAAAAGTAATAATATCTTTAAAGATTTTAATAAATTTAATAAATAAAATATTTTTTTTTTAAGTTTTATAATATTAAATTTTAATAATACCTTATATTATTAAATATGAAAAATAATAGGTTATTATTATCAATTATATATAAATATAAAATCTTTATAAAGATATTTAAATAATTTTACTAATATTAAATATATATAATTAAGGCTTATATCCTTTAAAAAAGCTATTTAAGATAATTTTGGTAATATAAATTTTATTTTAATATACCTCTTTTTAAGTGTTAAAATCAACTAAAAAAATAGGTAATAACTAAAAGCCTTATATTATATAATATTTTTAATTGATATAATATATATTAAATTAAATTAATTAAATTAAATTAATATAAAACTTTAATTATTATCCACCTTTTTACTTAATTTATATAGCCAAAAATAAATATATTAAAATAATATTTATATTACCAAAATTACCTTAATTAGTTTTTCTAAAAGATAAAAATTTTAATTAAATAAATATTATATTATTTAAATTATTTATAATCTTATATGGCTTTTTAAAAAGGATTAAAAATATTATATAATTAGTAATAATTACCCATTACTTTTTAAATTTGGTAATATAAAATATTATTAAAATAATAAAACTCTTTTTTTTTTTTTTTTTTTAAATATTATTATCCAGGTAACCCTTTTTAAAAATAAAATCCTTAAGTTTTTTTATTTTTAAAAAAAGATAAGTTAAACTAAAAATGGTTAATATATTTAATAATATATTTTAATTATATAATATTTATTATAATTAATTAAATATTTTATAATAAATAATTTATTATTAGGAATATTTATAATCTATTTTAAAGCTTAATATAATAATAGGATTATAATTTATTAGTAGGAATATTAATAATTTAATTTAAAACTTAACCTTATAAATATGATTTTTATTTAAAATATTTTATTATATTTTATAATATTATTATCTTTAAATGGATTAAATATTATTATTATTATTAAAACTTATTTTTAAATAATATTATTATTAAGTTTATTATAAAAATAAAGTTTAAAAATGTTTTTTATTATATTTAACTTTTTAATAACTTTTAAAAGATTAAGCTTTAATTATTAATTAAAATCTACTATTTTAGTTATATTTTATTGGTTTCATTAATTATTCTTTAAGCTTTTAATAATAATATATTCTTATATAATATAATTTATATTATATATTATATTATCTTTAATAATGTATAAATAAATAATAAAGGTTATAATATTTTAAATTATATAGGATCATTCTTATTTATATTATTTAATTTTAAAGATATATAATATATACCTAAAAATTATATAATTTTAGTTAATATTTATTATTTTTATTATCCTAATTATAAGAAAAGTTAAATTAAATATTTTATTTGTTTTATTAAATTATTAATATTTATTAATAGGAAAGTTATATTTTATTATGTTTTATTTTAATTATTAGAAATTTTTAAATAAATTATTAAAATCTTAAAAAGATTTATATCCTAATATTTTAATGGTTAATATTTCTATATTTAATATTATTAGCATATTTATTATTATAATAATTACTTAAATTCCCTTAATATATAACTTTAATTATACCTTTTATCTTTTTATAAGTTAAATTAATATCTTTAAATTAAGTTATATCTTCCCTTAAATAATAAAAACCTTTATTAAAATAAATAATATATGGTAGTTTATTACTTTATTAAATAAGAATATATTTATATATTTATATTTAGGAAATTTTATTTTCTTTTATAAAGATATTTATATTCTTTAAAATTTAAATGTTATTATCTTTATTTTTAAGTTTAATTTTAAGAATGAGAAGTATTTATGTTTGGTTTATCATGTATTAAATCTCTTAGGGAAGTTTATTAATTTTAATATAAAAATTTATTTGTTATATTATAATATTTTTATTTTATTTATTAAATATCTTTTTAAATTTTTCTTTACCTGGTTTGGTTGGTTTTTATTTATTAATATTGTTATTATGCTTTTTATAGATAATAATAGTAAGATTTAATATTTTATACTTTTTTAAGATATAAATAAAAATAAAATGATTAAATAAATGTTCCTTTTTTAATTACTTCTTTAATTATCTAATAAAGTAATTAATGATTAAACTAAAGATATTATAAGTGAGAAGTATAATTATTAGGACTTTAAAGCTATTTAGGATATTAAAGTCTTAGATATGGATGATATTACCTTTAATATTAGCAATAATAATAGTAATATTTTTAATATTAGTAATTTTAATATTAGCAATATTAATATTGGTGATTTTAATATTAATAGGGGTGATATTAGTAAGTTTGGTATTAATAAGGATAATATTATAAATTTTATTTATTTAATTTATATTGGTTAAATAGAATATTTTAATAATGGTGTTAAGTTTAAAAATTATGGTTTTAATTCATATTTTTCTTATAACCTTTTTAGTAAACTTTTTAAATAATTTAAACTTTTTTTATAAAAAGCCTTAATCTTTATTAATAAGTAAGGATAATATTATAGAGATTTATTATTCGTACTTATAATTAAAATTTAATAAGAATAAGTTTATTTCTATTAAAAATTAATTATCCTTTAAGTGGAGTGGTTAATTTAAATATAAATCTAAGCTTAAAATTCCCTATATTTTTATTTTAGATTAGAAAAAAGATAATAAAGGTAATATATTTTCCTTTAATTAAATATTAAAATAGAAATTTTAATAAGTTTATATTATTACTTTTATAGGAAATATTATAACATATATAAAGGTTTATTATATAAAATAATTTAATAAAATAATAATTAAAGTAATATAATAAAGATTATATATAAAATAAGATAAAATAAAATAAATTTATATTTATAAATAATATTTAATTAAATTTAAACTTTATAATTAAAGTATTATATAATTTATATAAATATTTAAACTAAAAGCTTTTAAATTTTTAACCTTTTTTATTTTATAATTAAACCTTTTTTAAGTTTTTAATATTTTAATCTTATTAAGTTATATTTATAACAAAAAGAAATTAGTGAATAATTTTAATCTAAAGTTTTTATATTTTAAGAAATGATTTAAAATTATAAAATATAAGTTTTAATTAAAATAAACATTAATATTAAAGTTAAAAATATAATATACTTTATTAATATTTTAATTAAGAAAAAAATTTTAATATAATATATTAATAATAATTACTTATATTTCTCATTTATAATAAAATGGTTAATTAATTTTATATAATTTAAATAAATATTATAAGATGTTTATTTAAGAATTATTTATAACCTTAATTTTAATTCTATTTTTTTTAGTGGTTAATATATTATTAATTTAAAGTATTTTTATTTTTAATATTTATTTATAAATATTAAAGATAATTTTTTAATACTTTAAGAATTAATTATACTTATTTAATATAAAAGTTTTAAATCTTTTTATAATATATTAATTACTTAATTTCTATATAATAAAAAACCTAATATTTTTAATATTTAAAATAATATTATAAATTATATATTTTTACTTCTTAAAGATCCTCTTAATTATATTAATAACTATTATAAAATCATTAAGGTATTAGTTAATAATATTATTTAATTTATAGTTGGTTAACTTTACTTTTATAAAAAAATAGGGGAAGAAGATAAATAATAAGATAATATTATATAATAAATAATTTAGTTAAAATAATTTAAAAAGGATAAAGAATATATTTAAGCCATATTTAAAGGCTAAATTTATAGTAGATATTTTTAATTTTAAAATAAAATAAAAATTTACTTAAGGAATATAATTTTTTAATTATTTTTTTTTAATAAATTATTTAATCTTTTTATTTATATTAGAAGTTTTATTAAGTTTAAAGTAGGTAAATAAAGCTAAGGTATTATTAGACTTTTATATTATATAACTTTTAATAAGTTTAACTTTATAAATATTAAAAAGCATATATATGTTTTTATAATTAAAAAATATATTATCTTTAATATTAAAAGGTATTATAATGTCTTTTATATTAGGATATATTATGTTTATAATATTGAAAAATGTTATACTTTTAATATTAAAAAATAGCCTTATATTTTTAATATTTTTATTTAACCTTTTTAATATATCCTTAATATTTTTTTATATAAAATTTAATAATATTAGGTATAATTCCTTATTATTTAACATAATATTAACTATTATTAAATATATCTTTTAATATTTTAATGTGTAAATAAGATTTTTATTTAATTTTACCCTAATAATATTATTATTTATAAATAATGTTATTAATATAAAGTTTAGTAACAAAAGTAAGATATAATTTATTTTTTAAGGATTTTATTAATTTAATATAAGATTTAAATTAATACTTTTTAATAGAAAGATTGGATTAATATTTTATAATAAAAGGATTAAATTAATATTTTTAAACTAATTATTTATAAGATTTAAAATAAATCTTTAAAAATTAATAAAATGGAAAGGATTACTTAATTTAAAGGGATTATTAGGAGGATTATTATTAAAAGAAAAAAGGTGATTAGAAAATAAAAGATTTTTAAAAGAATAAAGATTATTAAAATTAGAGGGCATATTATAATTAAATAAATTAATAGGATTAGGTGTATTAAAATTAGGGAAGGTATTAACTTTAATAAACTTATTAGAATTAGGTAGGTTGATAAAATTAAGCATATTAGAATTAGGAAAAGTATAAAGGTGTAATATATTAAAAAGATTAAAAAACAAAAAAGTTTATATAGTAGATTATAGAAATAAATAAAGCTTTTTAACTTAAATATAATTAAAATAAAGTCTTTTTATTAATAAAGATTTATCTTCATTATCCCATTTCTTTTTAAATTAATAATATATTATATTATTAAAAAAGAAATTAAACTTAAGTTTACTATTTAAAATAATAAAAGGAAAATATTTAAATAATTTAAATTATATTTAAGACTTTATAATTAAATAATTTATGATTATAAAAGATAATAAGGTTTATTTTATTTAGGTAAACTTTTATATAAAAATACCTTATATATATAAGTAATAATTATTAAGATAAAGGATTAAATTAGGTGTAGTAATTAATAAGGCTTAAATATTAAATTTAAAAAGTGATAGGGTATTATTATTAATTATATATTATTTTAAATCCTTTTTAAAAAGCTATATATAATTATAAATAACTTTAATACTAATAAATATATATAATTATAATTTATATTATTTAAAAAAGCTAATTAAAATAATTTTAATAATATAAATATCATTTCAGTGTATCCTTTTTAAGTATAAAAATTAGATAAAAAGGTAAATAACAATTAAAGCCTTATATTATATAATGTTTTTTAATTACCATATATATATATATATATATATTTAAATTAAATAACTAACTAAATTAAATTAACTAAAATATTCCATCCTTAAAGAAAAGCTTTAAATAAATATTCTATCCTTTTTTTCATTTACCTTATACTTATTAAATTATATATCATTAAAGGTATATTTCCTTCTTATTTATTAAGTTTCTTAACTTTAATTATTATTAATATAATAGGTATAATATTTTAATTTGTTATAAAAAATTTAACTTATAACCTTTTAAAAGATAAAAATATTAAATTAAATTTAAGGAATTTTTTAAAAACTTATCCTAATTAATTTAAAATTTATTACCCAAAAATCTTTAAAGTTAATAATAATCCTTTATTAATTTTTACTATTATAAATAATAAAAATATCTTATATTATCTAGTTTATTACTCCTATTATATCATTATTAAGAATTATTAGAACAATATTAAAGATAACTTATCAAATATGTATAATAATTCCTAAAGTAATAATCCCCCCTCCTAAGCTTACCTATCCAAAAATATTAAAAATTAATTACCTTATATATTTTAAAAGGAAAATGGTATTATCTTAGTAAATAAATGAGTAATTAAATTATACTTTTATATGTTAAAAAACCTTAAAGGTTATTATAAGTTATTTTTTTTTATTATTTTAATATTTTATTAATAATATTTATATTAGTAAATAACCTTAAGTTAAAATATGTTATTACTTTTTACTTTAAATATTAAATTTTTTTAAACTAATTATTAATATTATAACAAAATTTTCTCAAACCTATTATTAATACAAATATATTATTAAATGTATATTTTTTAATTAAAAAAGTAAATATTATAAAAAATGGTTATATAATTTTTATAATATATAAAGCCTAGTTTCTATAAAATTTTATATAAGATTAAATATTAAATATAAAAAGGGATAATTTTTTTAATAAATTTTTTAATTAAATCCTATTATATATAAATATTTATAAGCTTTTTAATAATAATATATTTATATTATTTTTAAAAAAAAGTTGGTAAAAATATTAAACCTAAGCTATTTATATAATTAGTAATAAAGCCATTTAAAAATATAACTTAAACTATATAAAAGCTAATAAAAGATTATTATAATTATTAATATTATATAACCAATTAAATATTTTACAAATATATTTTTACTTATTTTACTTAATCTATTTTTTATATTATATATATATTATTTTTTAAGGGATTATAAAAATTATATATAAATTATAACTTTTATTTATTACTTTTTATAAAGGATGGTGGGATGAAATAAGAAAAATAAAATATATTAAATGATAATTTTTATTAGTTATATATTAGCTTTAATAAATTAATAAACTTAATAAGATTTATTAAGAAAAATGGTAAATAGCTTTATAAGAAGGGGGATAAATCTAATAATTTTAATAACCTTAATAATTTTAATAAAGCTTTAAAAATAAAATTTAAATTATAAAATATAATGTTAAATAAATAATTTTATATAAATTTTAATGATCTTAATAATTTTAATAATATTAATTAAAAATTGTATAAAATAATTAAATTATAAATAATAATGATAAAAAGATAATTGGGTATAATACCTTAATTAAAAGATAATATAAATAAGGAAATATATAATTATTTACCAAAATGTCTTTGTTTTTTTAATAATTTAAATATTATTTATAATATTAAATATAAATTAAATTTATTTATTATTTATTCTAATAATTTAAATAATTTTTAATTAGCTTTATTTTTTAATAATAATAGGAGTAATTAAATAAATAAGAATAATAAATTAAATTAAATAAATAAAAGTAATATAAATATTAATAATAGTATTAATAAGCTTACCTAAAATATTAAGATTATATTTATAATTATATTAAGAGATTTCATAATTAATTTGAATATGTTATATTAAATAGATTTTATTTATTAATCTTTTATTACATAAGATAATTAATTAAATAAAATTTTTTTTATAATTTATATATTAAGTTTTTAAATATTTTATTTATTAAAAAATATAAAAATTTATTAATATTTTATTATTCATTCCTTCCTTATTTTATTTTATTAATTAAAATTGTTAAGATAACTTTAGGTTTAAAAAATCAAATATTTGTAATTAATATTTAACATAATATAAATATGTAATTAATAATAATATCCTTATATTATAAATAATATCATAAGCTATTTAAACAATTATATTAAAAAGTTTTCTATTTTATTTAGGGTTAAATATAATATAATTATATTATAAATAATTTAAGTCTTTTTATTTAAAATAATTTAATAAGATAAATAATAAGTTTTAATTAAATTAATAAATCTATTTAAAAAATTACTTTATTTTTAAGTGTTAAAGATAGTTAAATATTTATTAGGATAAAGATAAGATAATTATTTTCTAATAATATTAAATCTTTTAATAAATTTTTAAAAAATATATTTTAAAATAAAAATATATATTATAAAGGAAATTTATAAAAATTATTTAATGTATATTATAAGATATTATATAATTTTATAAATTTTATAATTATTAAATTATTTAATTATAAATTTAAGAGGTAATGTGGTAATTATAGTAAAAAAATATTTTAAATATTAAGATATTTTTATAAAGGATAGAATTAAATAAAAAAGGATAAATATATAAATATTTAGGATTATTAATTGGTAATATATTAACTATATTTATTTAAATGAAAAATAAGGGGATAATATTAGGAAAGAATATAAAAGGCTTGGTTTTATTTAAAAAGGTTAAGAGGTGGTATGTTATAGCCTAGTAATTTATTAAATAAAATAATTATTATATTATTATAACTTTTATTTTTATCTTATAACCATTTTTTTTATTGGTAATATAAATAAATATCTATCTAATTTATTAATATATTCTTTATATTTTCTTATTTTATTTTATTTCTTACCTATGTTTTTTTTATAAATATTTTATTTATTATAAGTTTTTAAAATAGAAATGGTATAATGTTTTAAAAAAGATAAATAATTAAATAAGAGGATTTAAATTAATTATATTAGGCTTATAAATATATTATTATATTTAAATATAATTTAGTTTTAAAAATAAACTTAATAAAATAGATTAAGTAAGTAATAATATATTATTTTAAAAATTTAACTAATATTTTGAAAATCTTAGGCAATAAAAATAAGCTATTAATTATACGAAAAAAGTATAATTAATAAATTAATTTTATTAAAATAAATGTTAAAATGTTTTCTATTATTAATAGCTTTAAAAATAATTAAATATATAAATATTAAAATATTATTTAATATAATAAATTAGGATAAATTATGTTATCTTACTTATATTATTTATATTCTATTATTTTTATAGCTTTTTATTATTTAAATAAGCTTATATATATAGTTAAGTTTTATTTATATATTTTATACTTTAATTTAATGGTATTTATATTAGGTATTTATATAGGAGTAAATAATTAAATAAGATTAATTTATTTAATATGTCTTGTTATTATATAATATATTTTATAAAATATAATATATCCTTTGATTTAATATTAGCATTTAATAATTAACTTTATTTTAATATAGATTAATATATAATTTTAATATTTTATTAATAAAGTTAGGATTAATTTATATATTATGTGATAAATGGTTATATTTATATATGCATATTTTTAAGGGGTTTTATATTTATGAAAATATATATATATAAATATATGATATTTATATTTAAATAGTAATATATTAAATTTTTAATATATTAATATTATATATTAATATTTATATTTATAATATATTGTAATATATTTTTTTTTAATATAAGTGTTTAATTTAAATTTTTTTAATTAGGTAGGAATTTATAATTTTTAAATGTATATTAAAAAAGCCTTTATTTTTATATTAAAATTTTTTTGTTAATATATATTGTATTTGTTTATTTATGTATTTATTTATTTTTTTTTATTTATATGTATATATTAACTTAATTTTTTTTAGATTTTATTATAAAATTAATCTTTTAATATTTTTATTATATTTAAATTATTTAAAATATATTTAAAAAAGTTAAATAAATTTAAGTTTAATCCTAATTAAAATATTATCTTCTAAAAGCAAAAAATTAACCTTATTAAGCTAAATGAAGAAAATCTTTATTCTATCCTTAGATTAGTTTGTAATAGCCTAGGTTTTAATTAATTTTAAGTGAATAGTTTTAATTAAGATTTAATGGGATAAAGTTATTTTTTAGTTTAATTTAAATTATTTATTAAGAATTTTTTTCTTGGAGATAATAATAATAAGTTAGATTTAATAGATGATATGGATTTTACTTAATATATATTTTAGATTTTAATTAGGGTAAAAAAGATATATATAAATAATATTATTAAATTGATAATTAATAATTTAAATATATAAATATATATTCTTTTTATATTTTATTAATTAAAAAAGCTTATTAATAATAATTTTAACTTAAAATAAAATAAGTTATTTTCTTAAATAAATATTATAAAAATAAAATATATTGTTATTAAAAAATTAGACTTAATCTTTTACTTATTTTAAATTATAAAGGCAAATTTAAATCAACTATTTTCTAATATAGTAATAGGCTTTAATATATTTTAATTATTTATATAATAATAGTTAAAACCATTTTACTTTTAAAATATATTTATAAAAATTGTTAAACAAATAAAAATATATTTTAATATTATATAGTTATATTAAATTATTTAAATGATATTTATATTATATATTATTATAATAATGGGGGTTATAAATATTTTTATAAATTAAATATATTAAATATTTTAATTAAATATAATTTATTAAAATATTATAATTATTTTAACTTTTATAAATATGAAAAAATATATAAAAATTATTAAGCTATTTATAACATTAATTAAAGAATAGTAATAGTATATTTTTAATATATTATTACATAATATAAATGATATTTAAGCTTATTTATTTACTATTATAAATAAAATTAAAGATTTAAAATATTAAATTTATATATAAATTATATTATATCCTTTTTATTATTTTTATATAATATATTTATAAAAATTTATCTTATAATTTTATTATTATTATTATATTTTAAAAATTAAGGCATTTTATATAAAAATTAAATAGAATTAATAGAAAAAATAAGATATTATACTTAAAGAAGTATAAAAAAGTAAGAAATAAGAAAGTTAAATATAAATAAATATATTTTATATACTTAAGTATTTAAGAAATAATTTAATATTAAATGATATTTTAAAAAATATATTACCATTTTTTTAATTATATATTAAATAATTAAATATTAATTTTAGCCTATTTATTTTATAATTCTTTATATCTTTTTATAATAAACTTATTTTATATTAATTATAAAAGAAGTATAAGTAATTATAAACACCTTTTTATTAGATTTTTATATAAATTATTATTTATTTTAATTAATTTATTAAATTATAAACCAATTTATACTCCTTAATAACACTTTAGGATTAACTTAAATAAGTTATAAGTATATATTTAATTAATAATATTTTAATTTCTTTATATATTTATTATTTTATATTTTTTTAGCTTATTATTTTTTGTTTGTAAATGATTTTTATAGTAAATATTATTTTTTTAAATGGAAGTTTCCTTGGTAAAACTTATATTTTATGGTATAATTGGTAAGGATTTTTTTAGTAAAAAAATCTTATACCATTAAAAAAATATTATTTTATATTATTTAATTTTTAAGAAATAATGGCTTTTAAAAACTTAAAATGATAAAGGTAAAATCTTACCATTTTTAATATAGGTTAAAATTAATAAGTTTATTTATTTATTTATTTATTTTATTACTTTCTAATAAAAGATAAGGTATAATATACCTAATAATTATTAGAATTAAGGTTTAGCATATTATTAATATTTGAAATAGGATAAATTTAAAATTAAAAGGGTAAAGCTATCTATTTAATTTTTCCTAAGTTAAGCTAGGAAATATTTAAAAATTAATACCTAACTTTTTTTATATAATTACTATATTAGGTTAGTAATCATTACTTAATTAATTAAGGGATATTTTTCCATTTTTATAAAAAAATTAAAATGATTAGTTTATTTAAGTAAGTGTTATACCTTATTTGTTTTTTATTAGCTAAAGGTATTTTATATATAAGTTATAATATTATTAGGTTAAATGGGTTAAATAAAGGTTTATTACCTAGTATTTATTTTTAATATTTAAAATATTTTATATTTAATAAAAGGGATATAATTAATAAGGTTTTAAGTTAACAACATAATTATACCCTTTTATTTAATAAGGCTTTAAAATATAAAATAAATATTATAAAATATATATATATATATTTTATAGTAAATTAAGCTTATTAGTTTAAATAAACCTTAGCTTATTATTATTTATTAATTATAATTACTTTTAACTAAAATCTTTTAATCATTTTTTTATTAAGATTTTTTAATATATAACCTATTAATACTTTAGCCAAAGCTAATAAGGGTTATATTAAATAAATTATTAAGGTAATAAGGATATATAAATCTTAATTAAGTATTTATTTTTATAAGATATTAAAGATCTTATATATATTATAAAAAAAGTTTATTATATTATATTATATTAATTAATAGATTTAACTAAATGATAATAAAAAAAAGAAAATAAAAGATATAATTAGAAATATGCTTACTTTCTTATAAATATATTTAATATTAAATATATAGATTATTAATATTCTTTATATTAACCTATGTTATATAACATAGGTTTAGTTAATATTATATAAAGGTATATTTTAAGCGATAAAATATATTTATTATAATTAAAATTAATTATAGGTTAATTATATTTATTTTAAATTTATATATATATTTTATTTTTAATTATATATATAATTTTACTTATAATTATTAAAATCTATTTAAAAAAAATATAAATATCTTTAATAATAAATTATTATATAGTTAAATAATATAATAATAATTTTGATTTAAAATTTTATATTTTATATAATATAGTAAAACTTATTTTTAATATTAATATCTTTTTAAAGGATAACTATTTTAAATATATAAGTCATTAATAATTAAGTTCTTTATTACCTATCAATTTAAGATTATAAAAACTTTATTAATATAATAAAATATATATATTTATAATTTTTATTATTAATTAATAAGTATATGGAAATAGCATTTTTTATTTTTAATGGTTAAATTTAATGGTATTATTAAGGATTAAATATTATTTTTATTAAATTAAAAATATTAAGGATTTTATATCTTTTAGCTTTTATAAAAAGGATATAAGGTTAAGTAACGTTAGTATAGTTTATATTATATTATTATATATTATATTTTACTATTAATAATATAGCTTATTATAAATATATAATATAATATAAAATATTAGTGTTTATATCTTTGCTTTAGTAATATATATTAATAGTTAAGCCATATAAAAAAGGGATAAATTGGGAATTAATAAAGGATTATAATTATTTATAAAGTTATATTATAAAATATAAATAATTAATATATATATTTAATAAGGGAATTTATATAAAAAAATATAATTATTTAATATAAAGTTAAGCTATGTTTTCTTTAAATTTTATTTTATTTAATTTACATATTATTTTTTAATATTATTATAATAACTTTTTTAATTAAAAATAATTTAAGGCTTTATATCATTTAATTAATATATTATCTTTTAATATTATTATTATTAATCTATTAAGTTTAAAATATTTTAAAATTAAAAAGGGGTTTTACCTTAATAATATTAAATCTTTAAATTATCTCTATTATAATATTTATATTATACCTATTATTATTATTCTTTAAAAATATTTTTTATTTATTTTATTATTTTTATTATAACTACTATTTAAAGATTTTAACCATTTCCCACTAACTTATTTAAAAGATTTTAACCAAATTTTATAATAACTGTAGTAAATATAATATGGGTAATAGAAGAATTTGGAAAATGTGGTAATCTTTTAATAATTTAAAATAATAATTAAATTTTTAAGAGATTTTAAGTAATTTAAAATGCCATATTTGGTTTAAATGGTATAAATATAAAATTAAATAAGATTATTAACTATTTTAATGTTATAAAAACTTAAGCTAAAGTTATGTAAGTTTTTTTATTTTTTTTTTTATAAAAATATATATTAATAATTAATTATTTTTATAATAATATATTAATTATTAATTTATTATAATAATTATAATATAATTATGTGTTTTAATAATTAAACCATTTTATATAATTCCTATTTTACACCCTTTAAAAACCTAATTATTAATAAAATTATTAAAAAACTTAGAATAATTAAAATAAAAGATTTTCTAAGGTTACCTTATAAAAATCTTTATAATAAAAATATAATAAATGAATATTAATATTAAATTAATTATAAAAATAAATTATCTTTTATAATAGCTATAATTATTTATTATAGGTAATATTTATGTTAAATGAAAAAGGCTATTAATGAATTATAACTATATTAATATATATTAGATATTTAATTAAGATCTTTATTAAAATTAAAAAGGTTAAAATTAAATTAATTAAAGTGGTTAATATTTAGTTAATTTTAATTATTAGGTTTATAATTTTAAATAAAATAAAATATGTTAATTTAATTATATATTTAGCTTTAAATTGTATGATTTATTTTATTTAAATAATTAATAATAAACTTATAATTTTAAATTATAAAAATTTACTAAATATTTTATTAATATTTCCATAATTTTTAAAACTATTATTAACCTTATTATCACTTTTATTAAAAGTTTTATTAATAATAATAATTTATATTATTAGATTTAAAAAGTGGTAAATTATTATCACTAATTTTATAGCTTTCTTAAAAAGCTATATTTATTTATAAATAACTTTAAACTTATATTATATAAATATTTAAATTTTATATCCTTTAAAAAAGTTAATTAAAGTAATTTTGTTAATATATATTTTATCCAAATATATCCCTTTTTAAATATTAAAATTAATTAAAAAGGTAGGTAATAGTTAAAAAGCCTTATATTATATGGAACTAACCTTAAAGTAATTAATATAATAGGGTGATATGGCTAAAAGATGTTATGTAATATAAGACTTTAATTATTATTTAATTTTTATTTAACTTTTATACTTTATAATAGATATATTTAGATAAAACTTATATTATTAAAATTATTTTAATTAATTTTTTTAAATGATATAAATTTTAATTAGGTATGTTATATATTTTTAAAGTTATTTATAATTATATATAACTTTTTAAAAGAGTTTTATTATTTTAATAATATTAAATTTTAATAATATTTTATTTTATTAGATTTAAAAAGTGGTAAGCTAATATTATTAATTATATATAGATCTTAATTTATTATAAAAATATATAAATAATTTTAATAATATTAGGTATATATAGTTAAGATTTAAATTATTTAAAAGGGCTAATTAAAATGATTTTATTAATATAAATTTTATTTTAATATATTCCCTTTTAAATGTTTAAATTGGTTAAAAAAGTGGATACTAACTAAAAGCCTTATATTATATATATTTTAATTATTTAATATAGTTATTATAATAAATTTAATTTAATTAATTTAATTTAATCTATACATATATATATATATAGGTATAATAAAATGATTAAGTTAAAGGATATTATATAATATAAAACTCTTTAATTACCACCTAATTTTTTAATTAATTTAAATACTTAAAAGAGGATATATTAGGATAAAATTTATATTAATAAAATTATTTTAATTAATTCTTTTAAAGAATATAAGTTTTAATTAAATAAACCTTATATTATTTAAGTTATTTACAATCTTATATAACTTTTTAAAAAGGATTTAAAATATTATGTAATTAATAATAATTACTTATTATTTTCCAAATTTAATAATATAAAATATTATTAAAATATACTATTATTAAAATAATAATTCTTTTTTAAAAATAATTTAAAGTAAGTAATAATTATTTATTATTTTCTAAATCTAATAATATAAAGTATTATTAAATTCCAATATTATTAAAATAAAACTTTAAAGGTAACTTCCATATTATTACTTATATAATATTAAAATTCATATATAGGTAATTTATAATAGATTTATATAATATTATGTTTTATAAATTATTTAATTTATTTATTTTATTTATTATTATGATTTTAAAACTAAGAAAATATCTTAAAAAGCCTATTTATCTTACCTATTCTCCTTAATTTCTTTTCCTTAAATCTTTACCTTTTTTCTTCTTAATTTTAAATTATATTCTCATTTATTAAGCTTTTATATTCTACTTTATTTATTAAAATATAACTACCTAAAATACTTATCCTAATTTTTCTATTATAATTAATAATTTTATTAATTTAAATAATTAAATATACTCCTTTAAAAATTTACTAAGTATAATTAACACATAACTAATATTAAACTATTTTAATATCCTTAATTAATAATTATAATAGAATAATAATACCTTAAATAAATAAATTAATACCTTTAACTAATAATTATAATAAAATAATAATACCTTAAATAAATAAATTAACACTATAAATAAGTAAATTAATAAATTTATTACTAATATTAAAATTTTTAATAATACTATTTAAAATCTCTAAGGTAATATTTAAATTCTTAAAAATACCATTTAACAACTTAAAGATTACATTTAAAATATATAAATATATTTAGAAAAAATATAAGTTTTAACTATTTATATCTTTATATTTTAATATTAGATAAATACTTATTCATTTATTATAAAAATATTAATAATAATATATATAAATTAAATATTATTATTATTAATAAAAACTTTATTTTAACCCTATTAAGAATAATAAATAATAAAATTCCTTTAAAATTATATTATTTATTAATAATATTAATCCTTAAAAACTTTATTAGTAAAATTTTATTTAAAGATTTATTTACTAATATATTTATAAATATTAATTAATTAATTAAATAATATTTTAAATAATTATTAATTAGAAAGAGGTAATAATAAATAAAAAATTATAAAAATGGATAAATTATTACTTTTTCTAAGTGTTATTTATATAATTAATATGATATAATAGTATATATATATTATAAGGCTTCTTTTTAATATATAATGAAATAATATTTATTAAGAATAATAAATTTAAAAAATTAATAAAGTTCTTATATATGGTTAACTTTTATAAATAAGTTTATTTATATTTAATATATTTTTTTAATTAGTTTAATAGTTATATTTATTTTAATATATATACTTTTTTAGCTCTTTATATAGTTATTATTATTAATATATATTTTCTTTATTTAAACTTTAAATAGTTTTATTTTAGTTATTTAGCCTTATAAACCTTATAAATATAAAATAAAAATTAATAAATAAGGGGAGGAAATATAAGGATATGTTAATTTTTCATTATTTATAAAACTTAACCTTAATTTAATAAAGGCTTAATAAAGGCTTAATAAAGGCTTAATAAATATTTAGTAAAAATTTATTAAAACTAATTACATAAATATAATTTAAAAAATGGTTTATATTAATAATTATATAAATCTAAATATTAAAAAATTAATATAAAAACATAAAATGAGAAAAAAAAATTAATTATTTATAATTTATATAAAAAGAATTAGGGATAAAACTTTAATAAAAGTAATAATTTAATAAAATTAAAGCTAATATTAAATTAATATTTAATTATAGTTAGGAATAATCCCTTATTATTGTAAGTAAGTAAATTAAAAGGTTAGAAAGTAATAAAATAAAAAGATAAATATTAAATTATAATTAATATACTTAAAATATTTTAGGAATGTAAGGATTGTTAAGCTATTATTAAATTTATATTAAGTAATTATTAAATTTCTATTAAATCTTTATTAATTTATTTTATAAAGGTTATAATATATATTTATTCTTTTATAAATTTTAATATTTAAATAAAGATTTTTTAAAATATTTTAATTAATTTTTAATATTTTATATATAATAGGTTAATAATTAATACATTAATGATATATATATAATATATTAAATATTTATATTATTATAATAAATTTAAATAAGAAGTAAGTTAAAAGTAAGTATTACTTTTAAATTAATTATTATTTAAATAATATTAATAATAATAATATTTAATAATTGTTTTAATTTAATATATGGAAAATAGTAATGGGATAAATATTTAAAATATGTCCTTTTAATTTATTTAATTTATATAAAATATGATTTTATATTAAAGTATATGAAATATTTTTTTATTAATAAAATAGGTTATTTTTAAAAGGTAATTAATAAAAGATTACCTTTTATAATAGCTTATAAAGTTAATATTAAATTATTGTTTAATAATAATTAAATAGTAGTATTAATATCCCTTAAATTAATAGCTAAATATTTTAAGTTTATAATTTGATTTAAAAGGAAGAAAATATTTTAAATAATATTAGCCTTAATTATATTTAAGAATTTAATTTTAATAATAAGTAAATAATATGTATTAAAAAATATAAATTTTAATAAAATATTATATTTTAAAAATAATAATATAATTAAAAATAGTTAACTTTATTAAGTGGTATATTATTATAAATTTTTTTAACCTATATTAAATAATAGTTAAGCATAGGGCTAATATTAGCTTAATATATGTTAAAAATATATATTAAAGATAAATTAAAAAAGTATAAGATTAAATTAATAATTAATATATTTTAAATATAAGGAAATAATTTTAATTAAATAGTTATTATAAGGTAACTTATAAGGGTAAAATATTTATAAAAAGTTTAAATTAATTGTTAATAAAAAAATTTAAGCTTTAATTATAATCTTAAAAATTTATATAATATTAAAACCTTAGGTTTAATTAAGGCTTTAATAATATTATTAAAAGGTAATAATTAGCCTTTAAAAAGCTTTTTTAATAACCTTATTTTATTCCTTTAATGTACCTTTTTTAACAAAGGTTTAATAAAAGCTTAACTTAAGCCTATTTTTACTTTTATATTATTTTTACTTTAACTTATTTCTAATAAACTTAATAATTA
This sequence comes from Hypoxylon sp. CO27-5, assembly GCA_002120305.1. Lineage (NCBI taxonomy): Eukaryota > Fungi > Ascomycota > Sordariomycetes > Xylariales > Hypoxylaceae > Hypoxylon > Hypoxylon sp. CO27-5. The sequence goes on along the minus strand of KZ112612.1, from coordinate 22,489 downwards.
TTTTTTTATTTTAAAGAAAAGGCTTAAATTATATTATTTAAAAATAATAATATTATTATATAATAAGGCTATATGTAAACTTTATAAGTTAAATAAAATAAATTATTAATAATAAAAAAAAGGAAAAAATAAAGTTAATTTAAATAAAAGCTTTAATAATTAGGAATTAAATTTAAAAATATAAATAAAGATTTAAATAAATAAATTTTTATTATATATTAAACTATTATTAAACTAATATTAAAATATTATATATTTTTAATAATTTATTAACTTTTTAATTTTATTAAAAAATTAAAATAAATTAATATAGTTGGTGTTAATATATATTTACTTTAATTTTAATAATTATTTAATATTAAGGGAGAAAAAAAAAATAATATATTTATTTCTCCTTAATTTATGGGATTATTAAATATTCTTTTCTTTTAAATTATATTTTTATTTTAATTATAATAGTAACTTCTTTTTTTTAAGAGTTAATTATTTTATATTATTTTAGCTTTTTTTATTTTATACTTATTAATAAATCTTATATAAAATGGAAATTAAAAAAGGATATAAAATATTTCTAAAATTATTTAAGTTAAAAAAAAATTAAATAATAATTAAAGAATTAAAATTATTATTAGATTTAATATTTTTTAATAGCTCCTTAATTTCATTATTTATGTTAATAGTTTTAAAGTTATTATTATTATTAAAGTTCTTGTTAACTTTTTAATTAGCCTTATTTTTACTTAAATTATTATAATTTTTAAAGACTTTATTAATTATTTCTTAATTAATTTTATTTTTATATTTTTTATTAATAATTTTATAATTAACCTTTCTTTTAAAAATTTTATTATATATTTTAATAAATTTTTTAATTATAGCTTTAGTTTATTTACTAGTAGGATTAATATAAGATTTAGTTAATATTTTAATAGGAAAGTTAATTAATATATTTAAAATAAATATTAATAATAATAATTTTTTAAAGTGTAATATAAATTTTTTAATATTTAACCTTAGTTTAATAAGGGTTAAATTAAAGTAAAATATATTAAGAAAATTTATTTTAATTAAAAGTTAAGGCTTAATAAATAGTTTAAGTAAAAGTATTTAAATATTATAAGGATTAATAATTTTTTTAATATATATAACTATTAAAGGATTAAGGAAATAAAATATGTTAATAGTAATAAATAAGCCTATGTTTAATATTAGTTAAAACTTTATAAAATTAATATTTAATATTAGTTAATGTGTTATTAAAAGGAGTATAATTTATAGTTTATATATTAAATAATAAAGATTTAACTTTAGTTTTAATTTTTGTAAATTTATATTATTTTTTAATATATTATTATTATTAAATTTATTATTTTAAATAATTACCTAAGTTATATATTATAACCATTATTTTATAATAATTTTAAAACTTTTAACACTTTTAAAAAATTAATAAAATTAAATATATATAAGGTAATAATTTAATATATTTTATAATAAAAAAATAAGCCCTATATAACTATAAATTTAAAATTTTTATACTTATAAAAGAATTAATTTTAGCTTAATATATATTTAATAAATATTATACTTATATAATAACTTTTAATTAATTTATAATAAAATTAATTTTAAAAAAAAAGATAAATATTATAATTTATAATTGATATAATTTAATAATAAGATATATTATTAAATGTTATTTTACTTAAATTTATAAATAAATGTTATATTTTATCATTTTTTTATTAAAATAAATTTATAAAAGATGTTATAACATTAGTTTAACTTATATTTAACATAAAATAAATATAAAAATATATAAGTTTTTTATAATATTTTTAATTATTAATATTATTATTAATTATAAAAACTTAATTATAATATAATTATTATAATATTTAAAATATATTTAATTTAAATGAATTTATATATATTAGCTTTAATATAAAAGTTTTATTAATATTATTAAAATTAAATATATTAACTTAAAAATATTAGGTTTATTATAAATTTATATTAATATTATTTTAAAAAATAATCTTATATATAATATTTAATTTAAAAGTATTTTTTATTATATAATTATATAATAAGTATTAGCTATTATTTAATGTTAATTAAATAATAAAAACTTATATCTTATTATTATATTTAAAAATTATTATATATTAATTTAAAAATATTATTATATTTAATAATAATTAAATATAAATTAAACTAATATATTTATATATTAACATTTATTATAATTATTATATTAAATAAGCCTTTTTTTATATTAATATAATTTTATTACCTTAAATAAATAATTAATATTAATTTTATTTTAACTTAATATTTATTTTATTAAATAATATTTATTTTATTATATTTTAATTAAGTATAAAATTTATAATATATTAATAAATTTTTTATATTATTAATTGCTATTTAATAATAACTTAATAATAATATTAATATTATAAAAATAATTAAATTTTAAATGTAAATTTATTATATTTAATATTTTAAATAAAGCTTAATAATTAATTAATAAAGATTAAATATATTTTTAATGTAAATTATTAACTTATTAAAAGCTATAATTATTATTTTAATTAAAAAAATAACTTTTAAATAAAGGTTATTAAATAAATAAAGCCTTTAATAAAAATATTAATTAAAATATATATTAAATATAATAATAATAACTTAATTTTAATATTTTTAATATTTTTAATATTATTAATTATATTATTATTATTAAAAATTAAATTTTTATTATATATAAGTTATTATATTAATTTAAATTATTATTAAACCATTATTAAATTATTATTAAATTATTATTAAATTATTATTAACTTATTATTAAACCTTTATTAATAATAATTAAATTTATATTTAATTTTATTTTTATTTTTTTACATTAATTAATAATAATTTTTTATTTAAATATATTTATATTTAAATTTATTATTATATTTAAATATAATATAAAGTTTATTATAATTATTTATACTTATATTAATATTTATTAGCTTTTAAATAATAATAATACTTGAGATATTATCGCCATAACCATTTTTAGATAATTAGTCACGTGATAAGGTGGTGCATTTGAGCCTTTTAGGTGGCCCAATTAGAAACCTGCTTCGGAAACACGCGTGGATATGAATTCAATTCTCCTGCGAGTATCAGTCGACTTTGATGACCTGATCTAGCTTCTTAGCACGTTTATGCCTGCCTGGATTGGCACTTATGAATGGGCATTTTCTCGCCCCAAACCTCGGCCGTAGGAGATCTGCGATTTTTGCTTCTAGATCGGCTTGGGTTCTTGGAAAGAAAAACAGAAACCCTTCACTACCTATCTAGAACGATACAAGTTGTTTCGCGGCCCGATTAACCATCAGCCTGACTCTCCGAATATGGACAAGCATTGAGGCAAAAAAAAAAACATCTGCGAACGATTAAACATACGATATGAAAAAAAGTTTAGAATCGGCTCCATTTAGGTGAGTTTTTGTGTACGGAGCGATGGACACTCGCGGATTGTAGTGGAAATCCATTGTTCCCGTGGATGCTTCATTTTTCTTTAAAGTGGGATTATTCCTAACCAACGCGCGCGCCTCTTTTGCATATGCTTACATTCGAGACACGATGCGTTTGTCGCTAAGCACCGAGACTATACCTATGACACTTCGCCGATAAGACCCGACTACCTTGAGGGATGCAGGGCATTTTTGCCAGACTTGGGGAGCCTGTTCCCACCGTGGTGGAAGCTCCGAGCGAATGATAGGGCCTTTCCGTTACACGAGCAGCCACGAGTAACCCCTGGCTCAATTTGCCATCTAGCGCTGCGCAGACGGCCGGCGCCGCCGTATCAGCTACCTCAAGTTCCCAACGCCAACCATCGATCGATTGAGAACAAAACCGAGACAAGACGAGAAACGAGCTGCGACAAACGAATGAAGGAACTTACTCCTCTCGCAAGCTTCCTCTCTACTATACCACGATACCCTACCTGTTTTCCTTGCGACTTCGAGAATCCAGCGAGGTAAGAATTACCTAAGTGATCTATATGTACCTGTTGGTTGGGTCGGCGTGTGAATTTGAAACCGATCTTTTATCCGCACGGTATAAGCTATCCAATTGAGCGGAGAGCGACTCGGTCGCAATCGACAAGCCCCAAAGCCGATGGGAATATTCAAGAATGAATATTTTGCGAAACTCTAGAAGACCACATAGTAAGTGCATACTAACTTTGTTATTTACTTCTAAAGAACGTGTTATGTTCAATCGATCGAAGGCGAGAAACGCCGAACAGCAGACATCAAATTTCTGGAAGCTATAATTGATGATTTCTCTGAGGGGTTTCGGGAGAGAGCATGTGGAGGATCTCTAAGGCGGGGCGAGGATTTTCGCGATCTATAATCTATCATATTCGAAGACCTCTCTTCTATATTTTTGCCGTAGGAAAATCTTAGGTAGCTTAGCGGTTCGAAATTCTTATACCTTTTTAACTACACTCTGTTATTCTCAACCACGACAGGTCCAAGGACTAGCACGAGGCCGGAAGCAATCGGACAGTCGTAGTATAGCCAATCCTCTATCTTCACAAGGATGCAGCGATGCAGGGACCGCAGAGGCGCATGCTACGGAATTCGAGGAACGGCTGCTTGAGTGCGTAACAATGGACGGCCATGCAACTTTACAGTTACAGTTCACTTGATGCGCTTAAGACCTCTGTAAATATAATCCCTAAAAGTTCATTCTTTAGCCGCATGGAAATGGCAGTACGGACGGTGACAAAACATAAACTTGCAATATTTAAAATCTGCCAAATCCACATGCAAAAGCCATGGTACCTCATAATCCTATACAGCATCCACCCTTCGCAATATCTTCCTTTACAACATCTAAAAAGCCACAATCCACTTCGCCTACTTCTATGTCATCAATGACGGACAAAGAGAACCCCAGCTCGAATGCCGGCACCAAGCAAGAAGATCCCAAAAAAGTAACGAAGGAAGATCTCGACAGATGGACCCGTGAGGCCAGAGAAGAGCACGCCAAACTGAGCCCCAAAGAGAAAGCCAAGAAAAGCCCATGGTATAGTAAGTTAAAAGTTCAATTATATTTTAACCAATTATTAAACTAATTATTATAGGATACTGCCAAAAAGTCACCCCAACCGCTGCTGATCAGGTACCTTCGGATCTTTGGGACGAAATCTGAGACTGCGGTGATTATATAGGTACCACCTACTGCTAGGTGGTTTAATGGGACCATAATCGACGAGTATTACAGTCAGTGTATTATATCCCCGTTGAGAAAAAGCAACAGATGCAACGAGGTAGGTCGTTGGCAATATACCAATGACGTACTGGCATCAGAAGAGCGTTGCCGATAACAGCTGAAAGACTTGTCTTAAAGAGGTAGCTAAGTACCTAGATTATCAGTTTAGCAACTTATATCTCATGTTAAATTCTATGACATTTAAATGTTATAGATCTCTATCCGCCGAACATTCCTCATTAGATATCTGTCCATTCTCCTATGATTGAATATACAAGCATGGTCTATATATTTTAGTCCTTGAATTGAGCTCTTGTCTGGATAAGAACAGGCTCTTCCACAGACGAACTGTCTTCTGCGTCCCTAGCACCATTGTCATCCTCTCTGGACTGGTCCTTGGAACTATGGGGTAGTTGTTAGCAGTATAAACGAAAGTAACATATATAAACTCACTCTCGGCGATGCAATAATATTGCAGTGATAAATCCAACCCACAATAGGATGTGGAAAGTGAGCGCAACGGGCCACCCAATCCGCCATCTAGGCGCACCATTTGGGCCGGCAGTTGGGAATAATAGGAGGGGTGCCCAGATTTGAAATGAGTAGCCAAAAGTCATCATTGAGCCCTATGAATGCATTAGCCACTCGAGAACCGGCTGAGTAAGGAAGGGAAGCTACAACTAACAAGAATAAGTGCTCTCTCCTCTGAATCTCCTTTAACGACCGTGTTGACAGTCGAGTATAGAATAGGACTTCGGCACCCTGACATGCCAAAAAGGTACCAAGCAATAAATCTGGGGTATAGTTTAGCGTCGACGGTGAGATATAGAAGGGCTCCATGATAGTAAAAGGGGAAGACGCACTTTAGAGGCTTCGGTATATCCCAGATAATCATGCATATGCTGGAGAACGCTATACAAGTTGTAGCGCCCGTGTAAACTGTCCATGACGGGAATATGGCTGCCATAGTAGTTCCGAGCCACGATGCCACGATGTTAATGGCATATGTAACCGTGGGTAGTTGATTGATCTGGACAACAGAAAAACCCTCTTCCTTCAGCCAAAGATTCATATACGAATCAGGGTAACCGGATATGATCATGCAACTAAATTATTCACGGGATAGTCAGGCTCCAAACTGAGGATCTAATTATAATGGGATCATCGCCAACCACTTACATATAGCAAAACACGAAAACCCAAATATGCCAGCGCTTAAGAGTCCGTCGGAAAACATCAAGATCCAACTTCCCGGGTTTGCGTATCTTGAATCTTTCTAGTCTGGATTTCGCGAGCGCGATGTCGCCTTCGGTAAAATAAAACGGCTTGGGTGAGTCCGGTATGCCCGGGAAGACCAGGAACCCAGCCAAAGCGATTGGGAGAGTGAATATGCCGTCGATTATAAACAGCCACCTCCAACCAGGCATGCCGCCTACTCCGGACAAATTAGTGTACGCAGCAGCTTGTAAGTAGCCGCTGATCATGGAACCTAATGGGTTGCATATGAACCAAGTTCCGGCTCGCTTGAAGAGTTCTGGCCCACTATACCAGGATCCTGGAGGAGTTGTTAGTTATAAGTCGCATGGCCTAGATAATGGGGGCTAAGGACCTAGGATGAAGTGCGTCCCAGCGAAAACCGGAGCTTCCAACATGCCTACGAGGAAGCGGCACGCGTAAAGCTGATGAACATTTGTAACCCGGCTCTGGGCGAATGTGCAAATGCCCCAAAGAACTTCAAGCGTTGGCAATAACCAGCGAGCTCTTGTAGAATGTTAGCTTTGGTGTCACATACAAGCCAAAGATACATACTCACAACTTGGGCCTCGACATAAGAAGCATTCCGGGGACTTGGAATACGACGTAAGCGACATAGTAGCAGACATTGAAGTAGTTAAGTTCATTCCCATATAGTTCAAAGTCTTCTTTGAGGCCGCTAACGTATGCGTTGCTGATATTCGTTTGGTCTGGAATATGTTTTAATGGTGAGCCCATAACCAGATTTTATCGGAAAGGGGCATGGGCCGAACCTAGAAACTTTACAAAGACTATACCCGTTAGCGTGTTGTGTATTTTCGCCTGATGGGGTCCGTATACTCACAGCATAGGCAAGCAAATATTAAGATAGACAAGTCAAGCTTAAATAAAAGTCTTCGGATTGTTAGTGTCCAGAGTTACACAAAATATTATAGTCGGGTATAATTCATAAATGGGATTAAAATCATACTTTCTCTCTGCTGCTGGATAGCTAGAAGGATACCAGTTAAAAATTTCCTTTATAAACCCATAAAAGGAATTGCCCTGGATAGACTTGATAGTCGTCATGACGATTAATGCTTCGATGAGGTCGCTCAACTCTAGGTACCAGGTAGATAATACCTCTAATCGTGAGAGACGCTTCTCCTGAAAAATATAACCAAGGTCACTAGGAGGACTTCTCATGTATCATTTTCACATGCAAGGTGTTATACCATTTTAAGGATGACTTCCCAGCCATTTTTATCTGGCATGATAGCAGGACGGTATAACACAAGAATACGACCAACCCCCCCTAGCTTGCGAGTTATTGCCAAGAACACAGCATTTCGCTGAATAATTCTACTGCAGTTTATCAGATTATCACAGTGTTTCGTCGTGGTGTTACATTTATCGGATTGAGGGTCCGATGGTGTGCGATGGCGTGCTCAGTCTGCGCTCACGCGTGAGGAGGTTATAGGCGTGTTCGGGCTATATACTACCATGCCTACGCGTCGACGCTCATGTCCCCGCATACATAATATTTTCTCCAAGTTGCGCAATAGTATCACATCTTTTCATTGGTAGGCTTCGGGATGTATAGTCTATCGATAGAGCTTACCCCCCACCATCTTTCGAATGCCTATAGCGCCTATTTAGCCAGGGTAGCTTAGAAGAAAACCAAGTATAAGAGATATGAATAAGAGATTTTCGATACAAATCCTACGGACTAGGGACGAAAAAGTATAAGTTGTGAATATATTTCCCATAGCTTGGCCCTCTAACTACCTAGGCTAGTGGCCAACAAGTATACCAGGTATCTATATTGATACTCAGGATCAATAGTAAGGAACATTATTCAAAATGCCGGGAAGAATCATCGAGCGCTATGAACACGTCCCTGTTACGCAGGAAGACCGTAAGCTTCAGTTATAAACTATGCGGTAGCTTGAGTCAACTTCTAATGGAGGCCTTGCTTGTTAGTTGAATGGGCCGATCTCGTCACCCTCGACCTAAGTCTATACGATCAGCCTGGCGGGAAAGAAGAATTGGTAAAGCAGCTCGACCACGCAGTTCGGAATGTTGGTATGTCAATCTTAACTTGATGTCTCTTCGCCGCAACCAGTCTAACGCCACATCGGCAGGCTTCTTCTATGTGAAAAACTTCAACATCCCCCAGGAGGAGGTAGACAGGCAGTTTGCTCTCGGACGAGAGTTCTACTCCCTTCCTCTAGAGGAGAAGTTGAAGTACCACAACAAGCACGACCTCGAGAGTGGGGAATACAACGGCTATCGACCAGCAGGTCATCGAATGTAAGCAGGTTAACCTGTGAATTCAACATATTTAGCTAACGCAGTACTCTAGCCTCGGGAATGGTATTAAGGACAATGTCCAAGTATACAATATCCCCAAATTCGACGGCTTCCACCAGCGCAAGCAACCACCAGTCCTAGAAGCACACATCAAAGAAATCGAAGACTTTTCTAGAGTATGCATACCCCATAAGAATTACTCACACCATGTCCATAAGACTAACCAAGTTTATTGCAGAAATGTCATGAAGAAGTAGTAGTAAAGCTCCTACGCCTCTTCGCCATCCTCCTGGAGCTCCCAGACGAAGACCAGCTGGTGCGAGACCACCAATACGACGTCAAGGGCGAAGACCACCTGCGCTACATGCACTACGCAGCGCGCAGCCCCGAAGAGAACAAGCTAGTCGGCGACCTGTACGGGCCGGGGCACACGGACCTCGGCACAGTGACGCTCCTCTTCCGGCAGCCGGTGGCGGCGCTGCAGATCCAGAACTCGGCGGGCGAGTGGAAGTGGGTGAAGCCGCAGGACGGCACCATCACGATCAACACGTGCGACGCGCTGACGGCGCTGACGGGCGGGCTCATCAAGTCGAGCGTGCACCGCGTCCACGCGCCGCCCGCCGACCAGGCGCACGTCGACCGCCTGGGCGTGCTGTACTTCGCGCGCCCGAATAACCGCGTGGTGCTCGACCCGATCCAGAACAGCCCGCTGCTGAACCGGCTGGGCCTCACGAGCAATGCGTTCACGGAGCTGGGGCAGCACCTCACGACCGAGCAGTGGGTCAAGGTGCGGCAGACGCAGCAGCAGCGGCCGCGCGCGGCGGCTAAGATCTCGGATGATGGCAAGTACACTTATGAGAAGAAGGATTTGGAGATCCTGCCTGGGTTGCATGCTGTGATTCATAATTGATTTTTTTTTTTTTTGAATTGAGTACTAGGTAGCTTGCTTAGGGCCTGAGCGTTTGCTTGGGACAAGGAGAGCGCTGGTGAAGTTGAAGATGACGAGTTGGGCGGACGGTTGGAAGGGAGGGAAGTTTGAATTTGACATTGAGCTGAGCACCTACCTACCTTCGTGTAATTAAGAGGCATATATTGAGTCATGAGGTCAAGTGGCTAGGTATATAATAGGTATGTTAACTTTTTTTTTGATACAAATTATGTGATATATGCGCTCCAAATACCCCTACGTACATGTAATTTCGTTTTACAATATCCACGTTGAGGGCATGATTTTGGCGCGGACGTGGGACTCATCGCTATTGCGTTTCGCTGGGAACATATCCGCTCAGGGACACCCGACAGGGAAACTCGCCTCGAGGATGGGCGGCACCATGCTCGACTAAATATGCCTTCTCGTTGTCGACATTCGTCAAGTCTATGTTCTCGTCGGCGTAGACCTCATCATAACATTGCTGGAAATCGAACTCCCTGCATACGATGGCAAGGAAGGCTTTGACCTCCTTTAGAACAAACGCTTGGCCGGTACAGTTCCGAACACCGTATTCAAAAATACGCCATGCGCCTTTTTCGGGGTAGAGCTCGTGGCCTGGACCTACGATGAAGCGCTCGGGTAGGAACTCGAGTGGTCGCGGCCAGCATTCGGGGTTCCGGTGGACGCTATAGTGGCTCATCTGCACGGCGCACCCTTCAGTAGGGTACTCATTGCCGTTTCGGTCTTTCAACACGAGGTCCTTGCACCCCATGCGGAGGCCGTTTGCAGGGGGGAAGAGTCGGAGTGTCTCCTTTATTACGGCTAGAGTATACGGGAGCGAGTTGAGAATAGAAGGGTTCTCGGCAATCATATCCGGACACGCCGCAACGTTTCTTCCGAAGACTTGGTCGTGTTCGGCACGTAGCTTTTCCAGGACCTCGGGGTGCTTCCAGATCAAGTAGCAGCAACAGACCATTGTGCTCGCCGTCGAGTCGTAGCCAGCGAAGAAAAACAGCCGCAATTGCGCGCATAGGGTATCCATGAATTCTCTATCGAGCGGGTCGGACTGCTTTCGGCCTGGCTGAGAGTAGTAGGTCTCTAAAGCTTGATCAAGGACCGAGTTGAAGGGGGCTTGTTCGTGACGCAGCTTAGCTTCCCGAAATGCGTCGACCCGCCTGTCAATCTGAGCACGAATGTGTTGATTCAAAATACGACTATTGTTCCAAATGCTGAAAACTCTGAAAGGGTTGAGTTGGCCAATGTTATCCATAACATTGTTCGCACCGAACTTCAGATCAAGTTGACGGAGCATGGTTTCCGAAAGAGGATGAGAGCCAGATGTCTGATTGCCCAATTCGGCGTTGAAGACGACGCGTCCAATGATATCGTTCATGAGCGACAACGTCAGTGGTTCTAGGCGAAAGAGTTCGCCGGTCTGGGCTTTCTTGCGAAGAATATCGCGGAAGATGAGCATGTGCTCAATGATCATAGGCATGGAGGCATCGAGGTTGCTGTTGTTGAAAAAGGGCAGAAATAAATTATGGTCGCGTTTCCATTCCTGGCCGTTTTGGGTGAAAAGGTTAATACCCCCTCTCCCTGAGATAGGTTCAAACCATTCCTTTAAACGCGTAGGTTTCTCTGCGGACGTCCATGGATGGCTGAGGGCTTGATTGGCAATGTAGGGATCTCTTAACATGAGCATCGGAACGCTCAAGGGGTAGGAGTCGAAATAGTATGCTGGTGGCCCATCTTTCCCGTCTAGTTTCTTAGCTATCCGGTGCAGTATGTAAGTGCTATGAGCCCCTGGCGGTAGCTCTTCACTAGCGGTCTTGGCTGCAAGAAGATGGCCTAGAAGAGTGTTGTGCTTGGGCATCGGCTACCGGAACATCTGTCAATGAATGATTCTTGTTGCGATGTAGGATACTCGGGTGCTCACCTTTCCCATCTTCTCCAGCTTCTTCATCAAACTTCTGCACCGCCATAATTCAGACACGAAAGAAAGAACTCGCACAACCACGATAGTTAGTAAGACACCACCAAAAGCATTCAATAGCAGCCCCAGAGACTCCATATTGATACAAGTAGTTAAAAGAGTGTCGCTGGTGTTATTGAAAAACAATTGAAAAGTTAAATCAACATAGAATGATCATTTCGAATCGAAGAGCTGATGAGGGCTGAAGAGAAAGTGAGAGAGTGTTGAGTTCCGACCCCTTCTTCACCATGAAGGTGCCCGACACCGCCTTATAGGGCTGAATTTGGTATAACAACCATCAGACGAGTTTTATTAAAATGCCCCATAAAAGAGTCCGAGAAGGATTGCCACGAAAAGACCCTTCGTCACGAGCTTTGAGGGATGGCAGGGATTATTTTCGTACTGTCGCCAATACGCGTTCCTTGCGCGACGACGGGATTGGAAATTAATAATAGCCAAGCCAAATCCTTCCGACTAGCTGGAACCGACCTGATTGACGAATCTGGTATAGGCCATTAATAAGCCCACCGGCTTAGCAAAAGTTCACGATAAGCCCTTTAAAAGAGACGGTCTCACGCAACTTAAGCGTATCGAACCAACATCAGTCCATAATAATTAGAAAGAGCATTATTATAGGTAGGTACATGTAGGTATTAGAAAATCTAAATCATGCGCTTTCCGTATGTACATATAGTACAAGGAGCAAATCTAATTATAGTGTCTTCCTCTTCGTGCTCATACTGACTTATTAATACCGAATTGTTGTGATTCCTAGCCCCTCCTATGATATCCACCAATCACAATCGCTATATGGCACGAAACTTACTGGAATCGGAATTGCCCAACTGCCGTAACCTGCAGTGCGACGTGCCTCAGCACTGGGACGGTGGTAACTGGTAGTCCTCGTACTCCCTAACGCTTAAATAGCACTGCATACATTTAAAACTCCAGAGAATCCTAGGAACTGATGTTTACAGAGTTAGTGGTTAAGAGTAGAATGTATTTTATGGGACCTTAGCAGTACTTGTAAGCTCTGATATCATCCCTTCGTCTTCAACCTGTAGGATGTAATTTGAGAATATTACCATCGATGCTATTTCGTTTATTTCGTTTGCTACCTATTCCCAGTTCCGACGGTCCAAGCACAAAGGACTTCCTTCTGGTACGACTACTTCGCGCTAAGATTAAACACTGTTCTAGGCTAATCCTATTTCAGTAGCGTGGACCCACACTGGGCTAATGTTAGGCGATAAGATAAGATCGCTATCAGTAGTCTCCAAAAAAATTATTTTGGTGTTTTTGCGACCGACGGCTGCGAAAGGTTCCAACTTCAAGCTTCTTGAGACTTAGCTAGGATTTGGTAGCGATAAACGTTGTCACAATGCCGAAACCACGAACGAAACGACAAGCCATCCGCGACGAGCGAAAAGCAAAGCGACGCGAGAAATCATTAGCTGCTTACGAAGCGAGCAAGGCTACCAAAAGACAGCGACTCAACGAAACTAATGGTGATAATGCCGGCGACCAGGAACCGAGATTTGAAAATGGGTGCGGCGAACCTCGAATTGGTGGGCCACCACCGGCTGATCGCGAGTTCTTCGGCATGTTGTCGGATCAAGAACAAGAATACTTTCGATCAGTCGACGAGCAACTTGACATCGATGATTTCCCCTCCCAAGAAGACAGACAATTATACCTAGCGAGTGTCTTCGCCGAAGCCCGGGGCAAAGAGCTCAAACTAGCATGCAGTCAATCATGCTCGAGGCTGATGGAACGATTAATATTGATGTCGAATACGAGACAGAAAAAGAAGTTATTCCTGCAGTTTGCCGGCCACTTCTTGAACCTCATCCAACACCGATTTGCGAGCCATTGTTGCGAGACCCTATTCTTACAATCTGCTCCAATCGTTACTAGAGAGCTTGGTGGGGAGCACGATGATGGCCCCGCGGATCAGGACGACCAAGCTGAAAAACCACTACCTTATATGGAAGAGCTCTTCCTTCTTACGCTTGACGAACTCGAAGGGCACCTCGGCTATCTACTCACAGACAAATTCGCTTCTCACACTCTTCGAGTACTCTTAATCATTCTATCCGGGCGCCCCTTAGAAGAATCTCAAACAAAGTCCCTTATTCACAGCAAAAAGAAGGAAAAGATCTCAGTTCCTTGGACGTCCGATGATCCAACTGACTTGAACTCTCAACTCCGAGCTGTGCCAATGTCGTTCAACCTAGCCGCGAAGAAAATTATCGCCGACTCAGTCTCTAGCATGAATTCCACAGAGCTCCGTGTATTGGCGAGACATCCCACTGGAAATCCAGTTCTACAGTTGCTCCTAGAGTTAGACATCAGTTTGAACCTGAAAGCAAATGATGACGAGTCCGGGGATATGACGCTGCTATGGAGACTTCTCCCTGGGGCTCCTGCGTCTCTAAAGAATGCCACTAGCCCAGCGTCGGATTTTGTCAATCAAATGCTATATGACCCCATCGGCTCACGTCTTCTTGAGACTCTCATTACTCACTGTCCCGGGAAAATCTTCAAACCACTTTACAAACATGTCTTTGGAAGCCGAATACACAGTCTTCTACGCAATGATGTTGCGTCCTATCCTGCCATTCGAGTCCTAAATCGACTCAGCAAAGAGGATTTAGTAGAAGCAGTCGAGAAGACTCTGCCCGAGCTCAACAAACTTGTCACATTGTCGAGGTTTAACGTGATCAAGACCTTATTCGAGCGTTGCCAGGCCCGCCAAGCCAACAGCGAGATCCAAAGCCTGACGAAGGCCCTGATTGAATCATTCGGGTCAGATCCCAAATCATTAGTTCCTAAATTATGTCTCCCAGAGTCATCGGAGGCTGAAGATGAAAACGGTCACGAGCCTCTCAAGAAAAACCGCGCGGCGTTGGTTTCACATGGCGCTCATTTGACCACAGCAATGCTTGCTATACCTGGACCCCCCTCTAATGCTATTCAAACATCTTTAGCTGCTCTACCAGAAGAACTCATTCTTCAATTAGCAACATCATCAGCACCCACATCTTATGTCTTGGTCAATGCTTTCTCAACCCCGTCACGCAACAAAATTTTCCACAAGACGCTAGTCGCGGCACTGCGACCACACGCATTCCAACTAGCCATGTCTGAACATGGTAACAAGGTGTTGAATGCGATTGTTTCTATACCATCTAAAGGCGATGGTATATCCATACCGTTTCATATTAAGGAATTGATTATGGAACAACTTGGTCAACATGAGCAAGAACTACGAGACTCGTTTGAGGGCCGTCGGGTCTGGAGGACGTGGAAGGGAGACCTATGGAGGAATAGACGGAGGGAGTGGATCTCTTGGGTTAAGGAGCTCGATTCCGCGCCGGTGCAACCAACACCGGAGCACCAATCGAGGAGGGATAATGGATTGCGCAACAGCAATGGTAACAGTGCCAAGGGTACCATGAGGAACAGCATGGATGACTCTACAAGGAAGAGGAAGAGGGGTATTGAGAGTGCTTCATAGCTTGTGTGGCAGTCATGGTTTGCTATCAACCCAGATTCATGACACGATGGTACTCAAAGCTGGGACCAATAATGACGACCCCTTTGGACAATAAGAAAGTATTAAGGTCCACTAGTCCACCCTTATATGGTGATGTTCTGCTGTGTTTCAACTGTCCCCTGACGAGTGCGTAGATATCAATGACTGTGCACATATAACCCAGTCAGCCATGCCCGACTAACTCTTTGCTATATACTATCTTCCACCAACAATTACAGCTTTCTCTTAAAAGCGATTTCTACTGTTCTGCATTATATTTCCGTAAAAGCCCTAGCTTCCTGGCCAGAAACTTGCTCTATTTTCCCAATTGTATGTCTCGGTTTAGACGGATCTCCCTTCTTCAATGCTCTTCCTAGCTCGCCTCATTGGGCTTTCTCCTATTCACGGCGGACTTCTTCATCAGCATCATATCTAACAGCGCCGTCCTATGGCTTTCATTCATGACACGTAGATTCACGTACTGTTTTCTTTTTATTGCTCCTTGCCCGGACCCTACAACCAGGTCTCCCATAAACATACCCAACCACCTAGCTTTGCACCATTTCATATTCCATTCTCCAAAACACCACTATGGGCCGGACGGGCTACGATGTCACGTACATTGCCAGAAAGTGTCCACCCCGTAGCCAAGAACACTGTGAGCAAAATCACTCTACCTCTACACACCCTCCATCTATTCACCTTCCTCTTCCTCTGCGTCCTTCTCCTTCTTCCTCTTCCTTCAACCAGGAGAGGAATAGTACCAGGAATAGTACCAGGAACAATACCCCTATCATCAATACTTACAGCGATCAGAATGGATTTCTCGCCCCTCCTTCACTGTATGCTTCTCGAGTACATGCCCCTCGCCAACAACATCATTCCAACCGGCAACCATCGCCCGGTACGCGTTTGAGCTCCGGGTACGCTAGGACTACCGGCCAGTACACTCTTTACAATCAACGAACAGGACGAGGATGGCAGGGATCGGACCAAGCAACAAGCACCACCTCCCCGGGCCTTGGGACTCCCACTAGCACCGGGGTCCATGGCGCAGCTCCAGCCGTAGTTGGAGTGGACACGGACATGGCCAACGCCCACGAAAGCACGCTTCGAAGCTCTCATCACCGCGGTGTCGGCCACAACACAGCAGTCCGCCGGCACGATGGGAGAATCAGGAAGATTGGCAGAGGAGTGAGATCCGCCGTGCAGCGCGTAGCTCAAGCTTCTCGGGCCGCGGGTCGCTTCATGATGGCGCGTCAGCGTCATCGTTCCCGTGCTCTTGGTGGAGCTGGGACTTATACTCCCGAACGAGCAGGTAGTATGGATCCGTTGCTTGCGTGTATCGACCCGCGAATATTGCCCCAGGTACCGAAGATTACTATCACCGCTGCATCGGATGATGAAAAAGAAGCGGAAGGGGAGTGACGACCATGCTGAATTCAGACTTATATGATGAGAGCCACAGCTTTTCAGCCCCCTTTTTCGCTATGCTTAATAAGGTATATACCACTGAGAAGGGAAGCACTAGAGGATGAGCAGGTAAGTATGTGGAGTACGGTATATTTTAAAAGCACATCAACTAACCTACATCAGAATCGTTTACGACCTTTACACAGCCGTACCTTGTTACTAACGTATCGTCGGTAGTTCATAGGGCCTTTTGATGTTCTTCGGGTTCATGATCAAGATCCCGAAGAATATCAAAAGGCCTTATGGGTTGCCAACGATAATTTAGTAACAAGGTCCTGGAGTCCAGTGGCCAAATTATGGCCGTGAAGTCCTACTACAAGTAAACCATGTCGACGTTATATCGGAAGCAACATTCGAAGACATCAAATTCCGAACAGATAAACAGGACAAGATGGAACGCCGAGATAAGGTCTTACATCAAAAACACTACATGTAGACCGCAACCCCTTTCTACACCGCTGGGGGGGGTAGGGCACGCCGTCCCCCCTCGCACATCCTTGGTTCCGCGCCGCCGCTCCAGCTCTCCTGTCTCACCTCTTGCTTTCTATCGACGCATGTTCTAAGGTGCCCATTGACAAGAATCTTGGAAAGCAGACTCTGGTGCATTTAGTTTTCATGACAGACGTGTGTTAGTGAAGGGAATGGAGAAAATCAAGAAGACCAAGGATTGGGTGTCTTTAGCGTGTCATTATACTCATGTCTGTCTGTATTTTAGGGTGAAGGTAACTACGTGTAGGTAGCATGTGGGAAATACCAGGTTTTAATCATTTAAGTCTCATCGGAACGTGCGAATTGCGTAGATATTCTTCCCTACCTTGTTTTCCCTTTCTTTTTCTTGCTCCTTTCGCTTAGACGAAGACAGGGGTATTCCCCCCTATCTCAGGCCTTAAAATTTCATATGAGAAACGCAATAAAATGGATGACCGAAGCATGCTCCCCCCCATACACAAGCACAAGCACGAGGACCACCTATGCGAATAAGATTATATGCATAAATTTCTCGCCTGACGAATCCCCCGGAGAACTCGGGCCGATCGTTACGCTTAAAATTTTTGCTAGTTGATGTCATTCTCTGCCTTGTACTCCGTCGGGGTCGACGGAGTTTTAGGGACCCATCCACGGGTGCTTCGGGCTGGCTGTGACCCGCGGAAGCCGAGCCTCGGGGACAGCGACGTGGATGTTCATAGTTTGAGTGGCGGTTTATCCAGGGGGTATGTATCAGGCCACAATGGATGTATCCGAATTCTAAATGATTAACATAGTAGGTAGTTTTATGCAAATTTAATTATTCACAAGGTTATGCGCAGAGTAGGGTTCATTCTCATCACCTAAGTCCTCTATGCGTTAGGTCCACATGTGCATCTCGGTATGTAGTTCAAGTAATTATATCTATATGCACAACGAATATCTTCCATAAAAGTATTAGGTCTAATTATGAAGCTGAGGGTTAAGTATGAGTTAGAGGTTGAGGCCGGCCGAGATGCGATGCTCGGATTTGACTACGCAAACTAACACGAGAGTTCCCTTCTCACGCTTCAGCAAATGTTAATAGGCACAGAGGACACATTTCACTGTATTATTCCAAATATTCACAGTCATGAGGCAACCGCAGCATCTCTTTTACAATATTTTTGTTGATTTCATTCCTATTTCGAAGAGGCCCAGAGTGGTTATCCGTGGGAAAATCAAGACAAGGTCATTAACTTTCTCCCCAATTCCAACATCTCCCATTTCAGAACTCATTCGTCAAGGTTTTCTTTTTGTTTCTTCGTGCGATACGATCATCGCTAGTGAGATGGATATACCACCTTCCCCCTTTTCTTCACCTATGGTGCAATAGGCTAGCACCCAGCTTCAAACATGACCGCGTATCGTCAGATCCAGTTCTCATTTTTCTAGTAACTTGGATCGCGTAACCTCTTTAGCTGCTGTCGAAGGTGCGTCAGTCACCTTTGATAGGCTTTTCTGTAGGCTTTGATGCCATCACGTGAAGCTCTGTTTGCTCCTAATAAAGTGCACCCGGATACTCGTGGTATCTCTAGATGTTCAATGAGGATAACCTTGTTGCAATCCTCCAAATATTTCCTCCGTTGGTATCATCTCGATATTAAATGGTGTAATTTGGTTAAATTGGACGCGTAATTCCAAAATCTTATTTTGAAGAGCAACGACGACTTGCCTCCCAAGCCCCTAGATATAATCGTGTGCTTTGAAGTAGTAAAAGTAGAACGCCAGCCCAGAGAAAAAACGCTTTCATGCAAATCGACCCAATGCTGAAACCCTAGAAGGCATGGATTCCATGCGTGTTGCGTAGTGCCTCCGATATGAGTGCCCGACCGATCCGGGCGAACTTCTCGTATGTGGTTCGACATGTACAGGCCACATCAACTAATGCTTAGTAAGCATAGAGGGGTTATTGCTCCGATCCGAAGTCGACAAAGCTCTCCCATCCGTCTCCTGTTCCACCAGCGGGCGTGCCTAGCCTGCTATAGCTGTCAGTTGGCATGTCCAGGAGGTTTACCGAGGTATCTATCGATGAGAGGAAGCTATCGTCTTGGAAGGGGGCTTCGTGTGGAGAAAACGTTTCTGTTCCTTGGTCGATCTTGTCATTGATGGGGTCTTCCTGGGTTGTGGTATCTCCAGGATAGGGACCAAACATCTGATAAGCTGAGGGATTATCGCCCATGAAGTGGATAGCCATTGGGTCAGTCATTTCGATGTTGGCCATCATCTTAACTTCGTTTGGTAGTTCCGATGTGAATATGGAAGAGGACGTGGACGGTTGGGCGAGCTGGGGATCAAGGTGGAGAGGCGAAAATGCGGATGGGGTCTGGTAGGGGGTACTCTTCAAGTCGGAGGTATCGGCATCTGTCGACGATCCAGGCGTCAGAGCTGGCGGCGACGACATAACAGTTGCCGATGAGTGGGGTACCGGGCTCTCGACTATAGTAGAGTTCCTCCTGCGAAATTGAGACTGAGAGGAGACAGAGTGCGTCCGGGTCGCTGGGGAGCTATGGCTGGATCCCGACATAGACATTCTGTGGGAGAAGTTCCCATCATTCTTCATGAGGGGAGCCATATACGCAGAATTGTTAAGATGTTGCTGGTACGCCACGGCAGCTGGGAAGGACTCGCTGAAGAGCCGGTTGACTTCGTTATATCGAGCCATTGTGGCCATAGCTGCTTGTGTTGTGATGTACGCATTCACGCGGTGGTTCATGTCGTTCGAGTTCGTTTGCAGGTGCGCGGTAAGGTACTTGTACTGGCGTGGCAGATCGTCTTCTTCCTCCTCGTACATCTCTTCCTTCAACACAATCTCCTCGCTCACCTTGAGCCCTCGACCAGTCCGTCTCCGGTGAATCTCAGATGCCTGACGAGCAGACTGTACCCTGGCCTCCAAGCTTCGGTCGGCTCGTCTTGATGCAGCAATGTACGCTCTTTCCTGGTTCTCCTCATGGGATCGCTCTGTCTATAATATGTGTTAGAGAGGTTCGTTAGGAAGAACCCATCATGGAGGGAAGATCAAGCTTGCCTTTTGAGCCTTCACAGGCGGAGCTCGATCGGTGCCCGACATGGCGTTTGATGTGTCGAAGGATCGCTTCGGCATGGGTTATTAATGGCTCTAGTACTTTATGACAATGGGCGGGGCCAAGAACAAAGTCGGTTCTTGGTGGGTGATGCAGTTCAGAGCCGGTACAGTGAAGCAAGCAACTAAGTTACTGCTCTTCAGACGAACAGCCGAGGTCGATACGTGTTATATATGTGCCCTTAGAGTAGACCAGCACTAACAAATTCATAAGCTGCGGGTGGGGTTTCGGGCCTCGTTGGCATCTGCAGCCGCAAAGGCAAATAGAAGGTGTACGCCGTTCGAGGTCAACAGAATGGTTTGCAACTCAATGTGAGTCTGAACCTTAGCTGCCAGTGTATCGAATATGGGAGACGGGTAAAGACAGCAAGTCACAATCGATGGTGGAGGACCAGGATGTAATTTGGGTATAAGTCGAATTCAAATATCTGTCACTCCCCTCAATGTGTCTGTTTGTATTTGCTTGCTTCTCCGTTTATGTGTCAGTGTTATCTTTCCAATATGGAATGCCGGCTGATACGCGGTTGTTTTGGTGTATGGTCTGTATTTATTGACTTGACTCCTCCAAACACTATCTGAAATAGGGTGGACGAGGCAAGCAACAACTCGAAGTTGTATTCTGTGAAGCTGTATGATACCAATTTGTTAAATCAGGTGTCGAATTGACTGTCGAGAGAGGACAGACAGAAGATAGCGGTTCAAGCTGGGGTAGTAGTGGTAAGTTAAAGGGTAGAAGTAGTAGCAGCAGCAGCCAGAGACAGCACAAGTCTGCTGAACCCGGAAAGAGAGAAAACAATATACATATACAGGAATGGGATTTCCCCATGTTCGGAATCGTAAAGCTCTGGGAAGTACATTATGTTGGAAAGCATGCCTATCGAGGTACCTAGTAGCCAATGGTCCTTCGATTTGAAGACAGAACAGGGATTCAGAAGCTTTCCTGATGCGGGAGAATGTCCAAGTGGCGATCGATCGCGATGAGACGGCTGGGAACCAATCAGATGGTTGGAAAGCTTTGAGACCGTGCAGGGATCACACCGTCATAGCTTGGTGATAGCGCTTGATGTAGTCCCCGAATCGGCTTAGTCTCAAATGCTTCTGGGTCCTTAGCTCCATAGCTCCCCGCCGTTTCGTCCTAGGTATATTGTATTTACTTAGCTGCTTAGGTACATAAAAGCTTGCATAGATCTAGCCACTTTGATCTATCCTACATATTAAAGTTGTTTTTTAGTCTGGGTTTGAATTAGACCTAGGCAGCATGTAATCGGAAGAGGTAACAGACTATTCGTAACTTAAAGAGCCATAAAGACAACATTAGAGTAAGACAGAATTACCGTATGTACACGTTGTTATGTAGATGTCCGTGTTTATTACGCGTTGTGCTTATGTAGATGCGTATCCGGTTTGATGGACAGATCTGGGCTGAACTTCACCAAATGATGTAAAGTCCCTCGCTGATCAAATACACACTTTGAGGTTCGCGACACGTTTTCGACATTTCGGATGGCACTCACACAGAAGAGATTCGCTTAATCTCCCGCTCTTTAGACAGGGCCGAGAAAACGCGGGCGGTCCAATCAAGAATAGATATTTTATGAGGGAATTTCCTAGGCAGGTAAGAATTGTGCGGATGACCAAGGTGAGCTGAAGCTATTCGGTGTAAGCGATCAAAGTGACGAAAAAGCCAACACACATTTCTGTAACAGCATAAACCAAACCCGACGCAATTGTTACCTAAAACCAACGTCAGTTCATCCCGGTCGCAATTCTCAATACAACTATCCATACTATACATACGTAGTAATTAGGTACGTTTCATCGAGTCCAACGCCGACATGCTAAGCTCTACCGTCCACTGCCTCCGCCCACCCGCCCTCGTCCCGCCAACTCCACCCCTTGCAAAGTATTCCGCCCGCACTACCAGCAAAGTAAATTTGAAAAGTCGGATACGGTGTTTTATGTCATGATCGCTAGCCGTGGAATTAAATTTACGAATTCGAGTTTTTTTTTCTTTTCTTATAAATCAAAGCATAATTACAAAAAAAAAAAAAAAAAAAAAAAAAAAAAAGCTACGCAAACAGAAATTATTACGTAGAAGGGCAAATGTAGCCCGTAGCCGGACATCACCTCCGCCAATGTAACTGCTGCTGCAAATTCCCCATCTTA